>PVIR01028248.1:0-22129 GCA_004026965.1 Petromus typicus
TGCCTTTACCAATTTGTTTATCTGTAGTTATCTCAGAACGGTGGAATCACCCCATATTATTTTTTTACTAGTTTATTTCAAGTACATAATCTCTGCAAAGTTCATCTATATCATACATGTGTCAGAAATTCTTTTTTTGTTTTGTTTTGTTTTGAGACAGGGTGTCGCTTTGTGGTTCAGGCTGGCCCTGAGCTCAGCCTCATACTCACATCACAGCAATCCTCCTGCCTCTGCCTCCCCAGTGCTGGGATTACAGGCGTGAGCACCATGCCCAGCACTGTGGTATGTGGTACTGGTTGCTGCTGGGTGTGAGTCTCCACACCCAGTGTTGTATGTGGTTAACCGGGGATGGAACCTGGGTTCTTGCGCTTGCAAGACAGGCGCCAGAACCACTGAGCCAAATCCCCGCCCTGTCAGAAATTCTTTCCTTTGCTGGGCATGGTGGCTCGCACTTGTAATCCCAGCACTCGAGAGGCAGAGGCAGGAGGATTGCTGATTGCTGTGAGTTCGAGGCCAGTCTGGGCTACATAGTGTAGAGTTTAGGGCCAGCCTGAACTACAAAAGTGAGACCCTGTTTAAAAAAAAAAAAATTCATTTCCTTTTAAAAAAGGCCAAATATTATTTCATTGCATAGATGGAGATCAGGTTTTGTTTTAGTCATCTGTGATGGATGCCTGGGTCGTTTCTGGCCACTAGCTATTGCTAGCCGAATGCTTCAGCTTAGGATATTGTTGTACAAATACCTGTTCAAGTCCCTTGAGCTAAAGAGCAACCATTCTTTTGGATGTGTACCTAGGAGTAGATGTCGTGGATCCTATGTGTAATTTTTATGTGCAATTTTACTTTACTTTAGATCAAGTCTCACTAAGTTGCCCAAGCTAGGCTTGAACTTGAGATCTTTCTGCTTCAGCCTCCCATGTAACTGGGATTTTAGGGAGATGCCACCATTCCTGACTCTCATTTTTTGAGGGATTCCCATACTGTTTTCCACGGTGGCTGTGTAATGTTATATCCCACCTGAAATGTTTGATGTCCCAATTTCTCACATGCGTGTCAACATTTCCTTCATTCTTTCCTTCATAATTTCTTTCTTTTTTTTTTTTTTTTTTTTTTTGAGACAGGGTCTCGCATTTGTGGTTCAGGCTGGCCCTGAGCTCAGCCTCAAACTCACATCACAGCAATCCTCCTGCCTCTGCCTCCCAAGTGCTGGGATTACAGGCGTGAGCCACCACGCCCGGCACTGTGGTATGTGGTACTGATTGTTGCTGGGCATGAGTCTCCACGCCCAGTATGGTATGTGATTATCGAGGATCGAACCCCGGTCCTTGTGCTTGCAAGACAGGCGCTGGAACCACTGAGCTAAATCACTGGCCTAATGTAACATTCTTTACTCTTATCATGGCCCCAGATACCGAAGTGGACCTTGTGCCTGCCAGCCCCTCACCACTGTTGTAGGGAACCCTTGTTTACTTGGCGGGCCTGGCCCTGTCTTTCTGCAGCTGTAAACAGCTCTTCCTCACCGTTGCGGTCTGACCTTTTGCAGGAGCATCATTTTCGTGTTTTTTCCTGTCATATCCACAGCCGCCATCTTTTCTAACCCCAAACTCAGACTTACAGGGTTGTTGAGTTTTTGGGCCTTTGGTAATGTTTGAGGCTTGCTGGGAACTGGAAGTCTGGGAATGGGAGGCTGTTGTTGCCACTTTTGTAACATTGCATGTGGCTTCTTCCATGTGGGCATCCTTAGGGCGGTGGATTGTTGCTGTACTTGTGGCGGTGACCACAGTGGGCATGTTTGTGTGTGTGGCTTTTCTTTCAGGTTGCTTCCACAGGATAGCTTCTCAGATGTGGGACTACTGAGTTAAGTGAGGGATACAGGGGACAAGTTGCTTCCTCTAGCGCCAAAAGCCTTGGCTGCCTGCCCTTCTTTATAGTGTGCCGAGGAGCTGGCGGTGTGTGGCCGTACAGTGAGCTCCTGCACAATAGATCCATAAGTGTGTGCAGTTCAGTGCCCATCTTTGAATGGCATCTAGGGAAATGGTTTCACTTGCCAAACTGCTCTCATAGCTTATGCAGTCCCTGGGGCTGATGAATATCGTAGTTCCCACCTGCACCTGGTGGTTGTTAGTGTTTACACCTCTCTGGGCTGTCACCCTGCAAGCGGGTTATACAGTGATTTATTTGGGTTCCACTGTCAGATACGCGCATGCACGCGACTTTCCTGGCTGGGAGCTCACAGTGTAGTGTGGGAGACACACACAGTGCACATCCATTGATGCCTGGCTGGGGGAAGCCCAGAGAGAGACACACACAGGGACACAGAGGAGACACTGACCCGGCCCTGGGGGTCAGGGGAGGATTCCAGGAGGCGAGGAGAGGTGAGAACTGAGGGGCAGTTAGAGCCAGGCCGCAAGGAAATGAGGGTGCCGACGTGAGTCACCTGACCTGGTTTCTCGGGTACTTTCTTCATTGTTGGGACAAAATACCCATAATTAAGGAAGGAGAGGTTTATTTTTCACAGATTGGTAGAGGTTCCAGTCCTTAATCAGCTGGCTTCAAGGCCAGGTGAGACAGATCACAGGAGGAGGGCGGGAGATACACCTCTGCAGTCCTCGCCCCCTCCTCCAGTCAGGCTCCGCCTCCCCAGCACGGCATGGAACTCTTAACTCTTATCAGATGCGATGATGAATATCATGCACCTGTGATCCAGTCACCTGTGAGCACGCGAGACTTTGAGGGGGCATCTGGATATAAACTATTACACAGGTTTCACCCCAGGTGGATGACCGCATGAAGGATGAGTGGGCTGCAGCCCTGGGGACAGGTATGAGAGGATGGCCGCACTGTGGTGACGTCTGACGTGTTTTGGCCAAGCCCTGCCCATCTGGGGCCTGTGGGTGGACAGATCTTGTGTGTACTGCAGCCCTGGTCCTCCGGAAGGATGTACTTTGCCAGTGTGTTTTTGGGCCTTTTGCACAATGTGGATTTGCAGATTCGGGGGCTGAGGTCATGTTCCCGGAAGATGCTGGAAGGTGTGAGGACCGGCCCACGTTCCTCAGCAGATGGTGGCATTCCCAGGGAGACAGCAGCCAGAGATGCGCGGAGTGAATGGCTGAGGAGCTACCAGATCGTATCTCAGGGCGTCATTATGAAGGTTCAGCAGCAGCTGTTAGAATGAATCAACGCCTCCGAATCGAATCGGGGAGCAAGGTTGCCAAACTATTGGATTTTGAATGGATGCACTTTCTCTTGCCTTCCCCTCCTGTGATCTCTCAGGGTCTCCAGGTGCCTGGCGGCTCAGTGCACCAGACCACGCTGCCTCGTGGGGAGGTAGCGAGTGCAGCAGAAGGATGGTCAGAAAGGCGCGGGAGTGAAAGGTTCCCAGTGATTCTGTTTCGTGCCAGCACCTGTTGCCCAGGGACTCCCTTCCCAGACTAAGGGCTTTCCCCTGTGAGAGATCGCTGCCAGCGGGAAATGGGAATCTCAGGCTTTTAAATCAGTTCAGGAAGACAGAGCTTAGGAACCCACAGGCTCTCATACAGTGGCGAAAATGACTGTAGTACCCCCTCCCGGTTCACCACGCCCCCTAGTGGGCACCTTGCATCCTGCTGACCTTATAGGTCCTTTAAAGCTAGCCCTTTGAAAAATTTTATTCGGTGGCATGATCTCATGGAGTTGTCCAGGCTGGCTTTGACCTTGCCATCTTACTGTCTCAGCCCCTCAGGTAACTGGGATTACAGGTGTCTACAACCATGCCCAGCTCCCTTTCTTTTTTAGTTTTTTGAGACAGGGTCTCTTGCTTTGTAGTTCAGGCTGGTCCTGATCTCAGCCTCAAACTCAGCGGTCGTCCTACCTCTGCCTTCTGAGTGCTGGGATTACAGGTGTGAGCCACCATGCCTGGCGTTGTGGTATGTGGTAGATTGCTGGTGTGGTGATCACACCATGCCCAGCATTGTTGTGTGGTTACCGGAGATCGAACCCAGGACCTTGGGCATCGGGACCACTGAGCTAAATCCTGATACCCACCCCCCTTCTTTGTGTATGAAGCTCTTGACTACCTGGGTTTGTTCTAGACGTTTCACTGGTGCATTTATACAGAGGGAGCGGGGCCACCTCAGAAATAAATAGCAGCTGGTTTCAGTGTGAGTGGGCTTCTGAAATGTTTTAGAAGAGACTAAAATCTCTTAAATAAGGCATAGCATATGTGATTCATTTTAAGAAAGTGTTGAAAGCATTTTTAGATCAGGTTCCTTGCCTTTTATAATGGGTTAAGTGAAATGAAAATCTTGGGTTTTGGGGGTTGGGAAGGGCTTCTGAAATACTATTTAGGTGTATACTATAGTGGTTTAGAAACTTCTTTTGCTTCCTTTTGTCTGTGGATCTGTTAATTAGTTCCTTGGTGGCCCCTGCCCAGCGTGTGTAGACCAGGGGAGCATTGCTTAGTGTCTGAGTGATAGCCCAAGGTACAGAGCAGGCCCCAGAGGCAGGCACAGTCAGGCTGAAGAGGGGTGAGAACCAAGACTTACTTGCTGTGTCTTCTCCCCTTTCCTTCCCTGCTGCATGGCTACTTAGGTAGCTTTGGGTGGTCTCAACAGCCGCATGTGACATTTGGGTACTGTTGACCCTGGCTGAGCGGTGGTTGCTCCGGGGGCCCCGTGCAGTCCCCGCTGTGCAGTACTGGACGCGTGAGGGCAAGCTGGTCCCGGCAGGCACTCACAGCAGCAGCCTCAGGTGTGGCCCTTCTTTATGTGGCCCGGTGTGACAATCCTTCCTCTTGGGAGGGGTCACAGGTTAAGCTTCCAGCCGAACGTCTCACACTTCTTGGGGTTCCTTTATCAGCAGCCACAGCCAGAATAAGGCTACTCACATTTTGATCCACACTGTTTGGTGTCACTTGTCATGAGAATTATCTGTTACTTGGTATTGTACAAGAACAGGGAACGGGGCTGGGAGAATATTTCTTCATGTATTGATTTATTCACTCAGTGTTCTTTTTTACCCCGTCATTATGTGTTTGATACTGTTGTGTGCCAAGTGACCACAGTAGCCCTGGGGACTCCCTGTTGAATGTGAGGTGAAGGCTCACACGCTAGCAAACGTGGCTACATACCTACGATGCGTCCTGCTAAGTGTCTGCGTGTCTGTGGTGCTCTGTGAACACTTTGTAGGGTCTGGACCAGCTTTGGCGTGGTGTCTGAGCTGTAGAGAATGAGGCTTCGAAGCTGGAGGCAATGCCAGAGGATGCAGTTGGAGCCCAAAAGCTTCTGCGCCATCTGTGTACATCCTGCTAGAACTTGGGAACTGAGCTGTTGCCCCCAGACCCGCTGAAACTTGGACTGTGGGGCAAACCTCTTTTATTAGCCACTTCTGCTGTGGGAACGTGTAGACAGCCCCATTGGCCATGGGCTGTGTCCTTGCTCGCTTTCCCTGACAGCCACACAACCTCAGTCTGGGCCCGTCAGCTCAGGTACGTGGGGCTCTGCTGACCCAATTCCAGGGGCCAGAGTGTCCAGGTGGAGCACACCAGGGCTCTGCTAGGGAAGCTTCTGCCTGTCTTTTTTTTTTTTAGATTTTTTTGAGACAGGGTTTCGCTTTGTGGTTCAGGCTGGCCCTGAGCTCAGCCTCAAACTCACATCACAGCAATTCTCCTGCCTCTGCCTCCTGAGTGCTGGGATTACAGGCGTGAGCCACCACGCCCAGCCTGCCTGTCTTTTGAGTCCTGCTGTTCCGTGTCTCGTGTTCACGCTCCATGTGAGTCCCAGGGCAGGGTTTTCAGAGCTCGTAATGCTGGTCCTGGAGGGCGGCCCCGAGTGTGGACAGGACCCTCTGGTCTCTGCCTGAGGTCTTTTCAGATACTCCAGATCGGTCTCTCTCTTCTAACCCTGTCTAGACACTATTCTCTTGGTTGGGGAGATGGAATCTGTCAGCACCATCCAGCGTGTAGGGAAGAGAAAATATCAAAATCTGTTGGCCTCTCTTTCCTACAGACTGCCGTGTGAGTCAGAGTTGGGGTGGGGGAAGCTGCACAGGGCCCAACGAAGGGATTCTGGAGCCTTGTGTGAACTAAAATACTGTCTTTTTTAGTGCATCTTGGTGGAGGCTGTTGGGGGAGGGGCAATCTTACGGAGAAAGACGTGAAAGGGAGCTGGTGGATTAAGAATGATGACTTCTCTTTGAACTCACAGAAATCCTCCTGCCTCTGCCTCCCAAGTGCAGGGATGACCGGCGTGAGCCACCAGGCCTGGTACTGTGGTATGTGGTTCTGCTTGCTGGTGGGCCCATGCCAAGCATTGTTGTATGTGGTTACCAGGGATCAAACCTGGGACCTTGTGCTTGCAAGACAGGTGCTGGAACCGCTGAGCTAAATCCCTGGCCCCGAAAAAATATTTTTTTAAAGGGCAGGGCTCAGTGAATCAAGACTAGAGGTCAGGTTTCAGCTCTGTGATGATGAGCAAATTGGGTGAAGGCGCTGGGCCCTTTCCCCTCCTCTCTGTGGGACAGAGAAGGATGCTTGCTGCCTCTTGGAGTTGTTTGGGAATTAAGGAGAGAGGGAAACTGCTGTCTTGAAAGAGCAGAGTGCAGAGCTGAGTGAGCAAGGGACAACCGCCCTAAATTATGCAAAGTGAGATCTAATCTTTAGATGAGAACACCCACCTCCCAAGTGAGATTTAGACAACATAGAAAGCCCCTAGGCCTCACTGCCCGCCCTGGAACAGCAGTCTCACCCTCTTGAGCCCTCCCTGTTAGCTGTGACTCTTCTGTTAAGAATATGACTATTGGGCTGGGGATTTAGCTCAGTGGTATTATGCCTGCCTTGTAAGCGCAAGATCCTGAGTTCAGTCTTCCATACAAAAAAAGAAAAGGAATATGACCCTGGCTAGGGACACAGCTCAGTGAAATGAGCTGTGAAATGTCACTTGCTCAGCATGCACAACCCCTGGTTTCAGTCCCCAGTCCCAAAACGCAAAAGAAAAGAGAAAAATAGAGAAAAGAAGGCAGGCAGTATAAAATAGGTGTTAATAGAAAACAACTCAATGACAAGTATGAGCACGTTGAGTAAGAAAAATGACGCTTGGGTTTTAAATCCAAGAGAACAAAGAAGAGATAGATAAGAGACTCAGTGACAAACACTCTGGGAAGGGGATTCAGGGCTGAGGCAGGGTCTGTACCAACCACTTGCCAAGGCTGTGGCTCTGGGGACTCCTGCTGTGGGGGGCTGTGTGAGCCGAGGCTCTCTTAGCCTCTCCGCGCCTGGTGCTCAACACTGGGGTGCTGGCATGGATGCTGGATAGGAGCGGGCTCTGACAGAGGGAGTAACCAGGGTGATGGGAGTGCGGGGGCCTGAGGATTTGGTGGCCTGGAACTTTTGGCTGGAACGTGTGGTAAGTGGAGAGTCGGACCGAGTTTGAGTGCTGACCTCGCCTCTCCCGTTCTGAATGACTCCAGGCTCATTCCTTTGCCTCTCAGTTGGATTTCTCATCTGTCCAGCAGAGGGGGTCCCCTTTTGCTAGAAGAGCTGGCTGTGAAATTGGAGGAGCCCTGGAGTTGGAGCAGGCTGGAGTCAGGACTCAGGTCTCGGTCCTGTTTTCCTACACCTTTGCTTTGATGCAGGCACTGACTGACTACATGCTGCTAAATTTATTTTATCCTTCTTCTTCTTTTTTTTTTCTAAAGCAGTCGCTTCTCCATTTCCAATGCTCCTAATCCTCATGGATCCACAACGGTAACCATGGCAACACGGGTTGAGGTTGGCTCCATCACATCTCTGACGAGGGTTCCAGGCCTTGGAGACATCGGCAAGGAGGAGACCCTGAAGCGGACCTTCTTCCGCCAGGCGGGTGACACCTCTGGGACTCCCTCAGCACGGATTCTAGAGGGACAAAGCCCCCTGCATAGCCCAGCCCGCTTGTTCCCCCTGCCGAGACTCACCCCTAAGCCTTTCTCCAGGGAGCAGACCTCTGACATCAAATCCTCCGTTGCATCTCTGTGGCCAGGTTCCACCAGGGTGTCTCCCACTGGAGTCTCTGAGGAGGCAGCAGCCAAAGATCCAAACCTGAAGATGCCCAGTTTGGCAGGGCAGGACGTAGATGGTGGGGACAGCTGTGGGCCAAGTGCATCTGGGATCAACAAGGCTGTGTTCCTGCGTCCCAGCCCCAGCACTGGCCCCAGCACCATGATTCTCTTTGAGACCACCAAAGCCGGGCCCTCTCTGGCAAAAGGGCTCAGTCAGGGGCCTCAGGAGGCTGGTGTAGGGGTGTCCCAGGAACCTCTCTCTAGTACCCGGCCAGAGGTGGCCGCCAAGCCTGCCTTGCCTGCCCGCAAGCCCACAGGAACCCTTCCCCGACCTGCCTCCCTGCCACAGGATACACGGTCAGTCCCAGGCCAAGTGGAGGGAGGCCCTGAGCAGCTTCTCTCGAAGACTAGCAGTATGGAGGACGCCACGACTCCTGCACCAGAGCCCAGGCCTCGCCCGAAGAGGAGGCCCGTGTCAGCCATCATTACAGAGTATGCCCAGCCTCTGAAGCCAGGCCCAGGAGGGGTGGCTGGAGCAGGCAAGGTGCCCCCCACCCCTCCTGAGAAGACGTGGGTGAGGAAGCCCCGGCCTTTGTCCATGGACCTCACGGCCCGGTTCGAGAGCAGGGAGCCCTTGCTGAGGAAGGTGGCTGATGAAGGAAAAGGAGGCGAGGGTCGCAGGCCAGAGAGGGTCAACCTGGAGGCCAGAGTGGATGGGGACTGCTCTGTCCTGGAGGGAACCAAGCAAGTCCATGAACAGAAGGAGAAGCTGCTTTTTAAGCAGGCAGAGATGAGTGGCCCCAGGGCCCAAGGCTGCTCAGCCAGGACTCGCCCAGCTGCTGACCAGAGTCCTCAAGAAGAGAAGGCCAGGCTGGGCCAGGAGCCGGAGAAGATGCCCGAGTCCCCCTTGCCCTGGTTGGGAAGAGGGCCGGAATGTGCTGGGGTCCAGAACCGAGGGGCTGATGGGGAGTCTGTGGTGGGGACAGAGTGGACCTCCAGGGGAAGCGTCAAGAAGCGCCTCAGCCTGTTTCAGGAGGAGATTACCTCAGCCTCCGCAGGAGGACCTGACCCTACCCCGGCCGCCCCAGAACCCCTGTTGGCAACACCAGAGCCTGAGAAAATGAGTGTGAGTGTCCAGGAGCGGATCAGAGGTTGGACCACTGAGAGCTCGGAGGTGAAGCTGGAGATCCGGAGGAGGACACTCCAGGCACGGCCGCTCTCAGCGGATCTGACCAAAGTGTAAGTGGCTGCGTCTGACGCACCTCACGCAGACCTCGGGCTGCCTCCCACCGCCTGCCAGAAGGCTGAGGGAAGGGAGTCCAGTGACACCAGGCTATGCCCAGTACCCTACACCTCTCCTGTCACTCCATCTACCACTCTCTCAGAGATCATCGTAGTTTCCACTTCTGAGATGAGGAAGCTGTAAAGAGGGAGACCAGGTCCCCAGCAGGGGCAGAGCGCTCTGTGTCCTCCCCTTCCTTCTCTGTCTATAGTCCGCTGTGAGGATGTGGACAGAGTTGTACCCATTGAACAGATTGGGGTGGGAAGAGTGAGGCAGGCGGGCAGCCCCGGGCAGTTCCAGCTAAGTCTGTCTCTGTGGCTAGACCTTCCTTCCCTCATAGCACCAAGCACCTCACATTAGATGTAAGTTTTCCTGAGTGGCTCAAAAATAAAACTAGCGGAGTTTGGGGAGGGGATAGCTTGGACAAGTCCTAACTTACCATGGAGCCTTAGTATTTTCATCCTGAAAACAAATTAAGACATTTCCTTTAAGGGACTGAGGATAAAAACTCAGAGAATGCCAGGAGCTATTCTGACCCCCGGAAACCCTCAGTACACGAATGATTGCTAGTCTTATTGGTTAACAAGGATGCTCTTTGCGTCCCGCCCACCTTGATCACATGACTCTAGCTTGTTTTCCTGCACATGACCACAGCAAGGAGATGCCACGAGGTGTGACCTACAGCTCATTAATGCCAGGCATGCCACCAGCCTGCTTTGTCCAGGGAGGAGCTTCTGCAGCAGGACCTCTGGAGGTTGTCCTTTCAGCTCTGAGATCTGGGGCAGCAGGCAGGCCAAGTGAGACTCCTGGGCCTCCACATGTTAGAATCGCCCAGGAAAACTTCCATGCCAACGTTCTCATTCAGTAGGCTTGGCGTGCATGCATGTGTGTGTGCCCAGTGCATGCCCGCATATGTGTGATCATTTTGGTAGCTTCTTAAAGCTTCCAAGTGATTACAAATGTGACCAGGCCTGACACCCCATGAGCTAAGATATCACAGAAGAAGGGAGGGGTGCCAGGGACTTTGAGTACCTCATCTGCCTACCCTCGGGGTGTCACAGAAGGGCTGTGTGATGACCTGACAGATGGAGAAACTGAGGCACCAAGTTAAGAAACAACTCATCACGGCCTCACACCTTCTGGAAAGCAGACCCTGTGTTCTGAGTGAGGGTCCAGTCTACATAGCCTGCTTTTCCTCTGCTCCAATGCCTGAGGCGAGCACCTGTTGCACATCTTCAGGGATTTACCTGGGATCACGTATCAGGGAGGGAAGATTCTAGCCTCCTTCCTCTTCTCCTTTCTTACTGGGGAAACTGAGGCCCAGGAAGGAAAGACCAGGGACTTTGCCCTGCTCCTCCCAAAGAGCCAGAGCCAGATCTGAGCCTTCACGTGTCCCACAGTGACCCAGCCCCGAGGCTCGAGGCTGCTCTGGGCCAGGTTGATTGTTGTGGTGCGGTTGCTAACAAGAACCATTCATTATCCTTTCCGGAGCATCTCCATTCTTTCCTAAATGCCTTCAAGTACTATTAGGGCCATGGCTACACTCTTATCTGTCCCACAAAGGAGGGTAGGGAGGTAGCAATTATCCCTGTTTTATAGATGAAGAAACAGAGGCTGAGGGAAGGTCAGGGGCCTGAGCTGAGCTCCTGCAGTGAGGTGGTGGAGCAGAGATCGGCAGCCAGGCGTCCTCACCTGGCCTGGGCTCCATCCCCTGGACGATGCTCTGCTTAAGGTAGGCCTTTCCCACGGCTCTTCTCCCTTTGGTCCCTGGAAAGGAAGTGTTTTCCACAGAAATGGTACAGTGAGGTCTCGAGGACGGTGGGGCTGAGTTGGGCCCCAGCCTCTGACTCCGTGTGAGTAACTCATCTCTCTCTTCCAGGTTCTCAAGTTCAGCTTCAAGCAGTGAAGTCAGGTATGAGAGGTGCGCTGGACCGGCCGGCCAGTCTCCCAAGAAGCCCAGCGGGAAGGTGAGCAGGGGCCTTGTTTTCACGTTGTTTTTCTCAGCACAGTTAACACTTCCCTGAGGAGAAATGGCAGTGACCTGCCCAAGAGAGCCTTTTCCCCCATGTTGGGACCTCAAATCCCTCCTAACATAATGGGTTGTGATTCTCTAGTCCTTGGTGTCAGGCAGTTTATAAATGCTTTTTATTTACTTATTTCTTCTGTGCAAAGAAGTGGAGGGATATGGCTTGCAACTGAGTTTCTGTTTTATTAAAATATTTATGAAGAGTTTGGTTTAAACTGTTGACAGAAACTCCCTCCAGTTCCTGTGTTAGGATTCTTAACTCCTTCCTCACCCTGACTGGCCACCTAACAAGAGAAAGAAATAACTTACCGGCAAATCAGTTGCTTAGAAAGTATTTTTATTTCTCCTGTTTAATAAGAAAAAGCTCATACAATGACTGCTGGGCTTGAGTGGTTTGTGGTGGATGGTTTTTGTGGCTTTAATTTTTTTTTTTTTTAAACAGTTTTATTGGGGTACACGTGACCAGTAGAAAAAGCGCATGCATCACACATAGAAGTGGATGTGTTTCCTCATGTGCACCTGGGGAACCTTTGTCACAGGCACAGCAGTGGCCATGTGCGTGACGTCCACACCCTCCCTCCTGCTTCCTGTGACCCTCCCTCCTGCCCACCCCGAAACAGCCGCTTGTCCGCTTTCTGTTACTTTTAACTTCTTTGCATTTTCTGGACTTCTGTATCTGTGGGGCCACTTGCTGCTTTGTTTTTGGTCTTGCTTCACGCACAGTAATCATTCTAAATTTGACTTGTCATAGTGCGTGTCAGTCTCTTATCCTTTTTATTATTGAGTGCTATTCTAGTGCATGGGGCCACAATTGCTGGTCCGTTCATCTTTTTGGGAGACTGGATTGAGGGTTAAGCTAGGGCCTTTAGGCTGAGCTACATCCACAATCCTTTTTTCCTATTTTTTCGGTTGAGATGGGCCCCCGATAAGTCACTAAGTTGTCCAGGTTGGGCTTGAACTTGGAATCCTCCTGCCTCAGCTTGCCAGCATGCTGGGTTCCAGATGTGCACCATCACGCCCATTTTCCATTTATGCTTTTGCTGCACTGGGGCAGTTTCTAGTTTGGAGCTATTAGGGATGAAGCTGGGATAAACACGTATGCACAAGCCTGTGTTGTAGGGACTTGCACCTTTTTTAACAGCTGGATCCTGCAGAAGGTGTGTTGTATGTTTTAAGAAATTTCTTCAGGATTTTACAAATAGCATTTGTGTTCCATTTCAAGCCTTTGCATCCCTGTCATAGTATAAGCCCAAGGGAAAGGACAGCTTGGAAGGCAGTGACCGCTACTCTGGGGTCAGCAGTCTGCCCTCGGTTTTATCCCAGGTTCTTCTGAAACATTTCTTTTTCTTTTTCTTTTTTTTTTTTTGAAACAGGGTCTCGCTTTGTAGTTGAGGTTGGCCCTGCACTCAGCCTCAAACTCACATCACAGCAATCCTCCTGCCTCTGTCTCCGGAGTGCTGGGATTACAGGCGTGAGTCACCACGCCCGGCACTGTGGTATGTGGTACTGATTGCTGCTGGGCGCGAGTCTCCACGCCCAGTATAGTATGTGGTTACTGGGGGATGGAACCCAGGCCCTTGGGTTTACACTTGCAAGACAGGCACTGGAACCACTGAGCTAAATCCCTGGCCTTCTTTTTTTTTTGAGACAAAGTCTCACTTTTGTATTCAGCTGGCCCTGAACTCACAGCAGTCCTCCTGCCTCTGCTTCCTGAGTGCTGGGATTACAGGTTTGGGCCATTACGCCCGGCATTGCTGTATGTGGTTATTGGGGTTGAATTGAAAACCTTTTGCTTACCAGGCAGATGCCAGAACCACTGAGATAAATCCCTAGCCCATAAAGCATTGCATTAAAAAAAGGTTGGAAGAGGGGCTGGGGAGTTAGCTCAGTAGTTCCGGCGCCTGTCTTGCAAGTGCAAGGACCCCGGTTCGATTTTCCAGAAACCATATCAATACTGGGTGTGTAGACTCACGCCCAGCAGCAATCAGCACCACATTCCACAGTGCCGGGCGTGGTGGCTCACGCCTGTAATCCCAGCACTTGGGAGGCAGAGACAGGAGGATTGCTGTGATGTGAGTTTGAGGCTGAGCTCAGGGCCAGCCTGAACTACAGAGCAAGACCCTGTCTCAAAAAAACAAAACAAAACAAAACAAAACCAAAAAAGCTTGGAAGAGGGCTCAACTAAAGAAGACCATGCATGGATACGTGAACATCCTGTGACCACACTGCTGAGAGCAGGGAGAGCAGTGTCCACACAGGGGTTGACTGTCCTTCCATCTGCAGCAGGGTTTAAGGCAGGTTTATTTATTGTTTCTCTTTTAATATATATGAGTTTCAAATTTTCAAGGAAGGAAAAGTTGGCGCCTAGAGGGCTGCTTAATGGTAGGGGATGTGTGTAACTCCTGTGGAGCCCTGGGTTTAAGCTCTAAAATGCCTAACTTAAAAAAGAGAAAGAAAGAAGAAAGGGAAGATTACAAAATAAACCCTTGCTTTAAATATATTAAGGTTGCATTTTGACAAGTAGAAAATTTTTGGTGACTATTTTTTTATTATGGTAAAATACACATAAGCCAGTCTATGATATATGTTAATATGCTTATATATATATCTTCAGGGATGCATATCCCATTATATATAAAATACTGAAATAATATGTTAATGCATACATATGTATGTGTAAATACACACAGATATACATCTGTAAAGTATCTCTAGGTAATGGTTATTATCCAAAGAAGGAGATTGGTATGTAATGATGAAACAGGAATGGATTTGACTTTTGTCTATATCATTTACATTTTTTTGTAATAAGAATGGATTTTTTAAATTTTTGCTGTACATAGTAAAGTAGAAACAAAATATAAATACCAATACACTGGAAAAAAATTTCAGTGTCATTTCTATCACCTAGAATAGGGCTGAGCAAACTCTGGTCCAGCCTGCACTGTCACCATTTTCACGCACGCAATCCAGTGACATTAAATACATTCTCAGCACTCTGCAGCTGTCGCCTCCAGTTCCTTAACACCGTCACCCCCAAAAGAAACCCCATCTCAGTCCCTGTCCCATCTGCTCCCCATCACCATTCCTGGCAACCTCTACTTCATTTTCTGTCTCTAGATGCGCTGGTTCTTGATGTCCTTTGTGCAGAAAGTCAGAGAACACATAACCTTTTGCAGCTGGCTGTGTTTGCCTGGCATAGTGTTGTCAGGGCCGTCCCCATGGTAGCACGAGTCAGGGCGCCATCTCTTTTTGGCCGAAATATGCCACAGTGTGAATATGCCACTGTTCCTTCATCCATTGTGAACACTGGTGCTCCTCCCACCACCTAGCATCTGTGAAGAACGTTTCTGTGGACACTGACGACCCCGAGGTGTTTTTGAGCACTGGTTTTCAGTTCTTGTCAGCCTGTACCCAGAAATGAAGTTGGTAGGTCACACAGTAATTCTATGTCAAAACGTATTTATTTTTAACAGGAAAAAAAAAAAGATTTAAAAATTACAAATTAATAGATGCGTGTTATAAAAATCGAAGAGAACTGATGCATACGAGATCCGATTTCCTCATGTTCAGTCCTGCCTTCCACCTCCACATCCTGCTTCCTTTGCCACGGTGTAACCTGTGTTTTTTCCTGACTGTTTATCTACGTGTGCACATGTGCACAGACATGTACTTGTTTCTTAGTCAAGCAGAGGTTTATTTAGAAGCATCATTCCTTGCCTGGCTGGGTGCATGGAGAAAGGGCCTGGAGGAAGAAGTTGCTCATTTCATGGCAGACAGGAAGCAAAGAGAGGGGAGGAGGCAGACAGGGAGATGGACCCCTCTAGGCCCTGCCCCCATGACCCACCTCGTCCAGCCAGGCCCCACCTCCTGATAGGAAGTGAGCTATAAACCCCCACAATATAATCATCTTCCAGAGGCTATACCTGTGAGCACCTGAGTCGCACACTTAGTTATTAAAAATGTTTCATATAAACACACTGTTCTGCAGCTTGCTTTATTCCCCGTAAGACAGTGATATTTTGTAGGTGTCACCGAGACTCTCCTCCTCCTGCAGACACAAGCACCTCTGTGGTGGCCTCGTGGTTGGACACAGCAGGGTTTACTTCTGATGAACATTTAGGTTGTTTCTGGGCTGCTTTGCTTTCACGAACAGTGCCGGGCTCCCTGGACCTTCTTGTTTATGTTCCCATGTGCACATGGGTGAAGCTAAAGTCTGGGGAAGGATGGCCAAATAATAGCAAACAAGCATTTTAAAATTGTGATAGATTGTGTATTGTCCCTCTTTATGTTTTTCTCTGGCAGAATCCAAGGGCATCCACTTTCCCATCTTCCACCATGGAGTATGAACGTCTTTAAATTCATTACTGCCTCACCTGCCTCTTCCTTTCCATCTCAGATCCTCTAACACTGCTGTGTTTATTTTTTTCAGCCAAAGGTAGGGCACGGTTTGGACAGAGCACCTGCCCCAAGAAGCCCTTGGAAGCCAGGGGTCCCCCACAAGAAAGGTGAGCTGGTGGGTCACAAGGACAGCTCCACACAGGACTCCAGCAGTTGTCGGTGTGACAGCTCCGGGAGGGCTCCCAGCTCTTCTGAAGTCACACCTGAAGATGATAGAAACTTCCAGACGGTGTGGGCCACTGTGTTTGAGCACCATGTGGAACGACACTCGGTGGCTGACCAGGCAGGACGTTGTCTGTTAGATACATCCCCTCGTGCTGCCCATGTCTCTGAGCCCAGACCCAGGTCTGAGAAAGGCCCTTGGGTGATGAAGGACCCACCAGAAGTGACAAACCCCAGGAGAAAGAGCTCCAAGTGGCCTGAAAGTCCTGAGCCGGAGAAACTGGAAGGAGGAGCCCTGCTGGATGGTGAGCTGAGACAGTATTGCACACCTAGCCCGGAAAAATACCCTGTGGGTGACACACACAGTGATAAGCTCTCCCTGAAGCCCTCGGAAAATCCTCTCACGTCACAGCGGATTGAGCCGAGATATGACATTGTACACACTGTGGGGGAGCGTGCCCACAGTGAGGCTGTCTGCACAGCAGCCGGGGAACAGGCTGTGACACTCCGCAGTGGCAGGTCCCGCCTCTCACTGAAAGGGAGGCAGCTGTCCCAGGAGGGCAGCCCTGCCAACCCAGAGCATCCTCTGGAAGGTCAGGCGTGGTCTGTCCAAAGGGCCAGTTTGATTTGGGAAACTCGAGGGCAGGAAGCCACTGGGCCAAAGCTTGACCTTCGTGAGCCGAAGGACACATTTGGGGACAGTTGCTCACCACCCAGATGGACACACGGGTCAGAAGTGAACTGGCATCAATCCACCCTGCTAGCCAGCACAGAGCCCTGTACCCCTGAGGCCATTTTGGCGAGGGCTGTCAAAGTTGCTGCCAGGGAAGGCCAGCGCCATGGACCCGGTGGGGTAGGAAACGAGCCAAGAGGCCATGTTCCTGCAGCAGAGAAAGTTCTGCCCCGAGGGTGTGCAGTGGACCTTCCTATGGCCCGGGCCAAATTTGAGCCCTCTGCCCCTCGACTTGAGGCACATCCAGAGGTGTATCTCCTACAAAAAGGACCCCGTGTGACTACCAGTGAGGGCCCCCTGAGGCGAGAGCCTGAGGCCAGAGTGCCAAAAGCCAGCCCCACGGACCCAAGGATGGACAGATGGAGGCGGCGGACTTTACCCCATGATACAAAATTTGAGGCATTCAGCTTGCTCCCCGCAGATAACTCTTCCAGAGTAGATCAGAGACAAACAGATTCCTTAAGTCCTACAGCCAGTGCCTTCCGAAAACCTCAGCCATCTTGTAATCACGTGGGAACCCAAGAGATGATCCCAGGTTCCCCACAGGACTGGCCCTCCCCAGCCACAAAAACAGGGTCATCGGCAGAACCCAAGGCGATGTTTTTTGCAGTCACTTATCAGATCCCTGATATTCAAAAGGCCAAGAGTGTTGTTAAGTCTGGGCCTGAGAATTCACTGGCGCATCCTGGGAAAATAGCCCCACCTCCTTCAACTCATTCTTTTATAACTACTTTGGTGTCTCCTAACCGCGAAGAGACACAGGTTTCTACGGGCAGTAAAACCTGGGCCAAGGGGAGAGAATGCGAAAAGTTGAGCGCTGTTGCTACAAAAAATCTGAATTCAAGAGACTGCCCACCCTCTGTGGGAGACCAAGTTCCGGACTCTTCTGGCGAAGGAACTGTCCATGTGGATGCTCTTTGGACTCCCCGGGTGTCAGAAGAAGGCATGAGTTTTCAGAAGGACTGGAAGGACAGTGGCAGTAGAGTGTCCCCCAGCTGTGCTCCCCAAACCACCCTGACCTTGAGAAGCCACCCAAAAGCCAGTGGTCTGCTGGTCAGAAGGAGGAGGACGGCGGTGGTTAGCGAGACCTTCCCAGGAAAAGTGAAGGATGGCTACCGATCCAGTGTTCTCGACATCGATGCCCTGATGGCTGAATACAAGGAACAGTCCACCAAAGTCCCTGGGGAACCGAGGGACAGTCCCACTGGAGAGCTCAGCAGCTCACCAAGGGAGACACCAGGCTGGGCCGGCAGAGCGGACTGGGGGAGGGGGACCCCCAAGAAGGCTCCAGGCGGGGAGGCTGTGCAGAAACATGCTGTCATCAGGGATCCAAGCCACAGTGCCTCTCCTGGCTCAGGCAAGCAGCCGGCAGAGTTGCCGGGGGCCTCCACAACCCCCAAATCCAGCTGTCCTTTGTGGGCTCTGCCACATTCAGCTACTGTCGACAAGTATTCTGTGGTCTCTTCCGTGCCTGCCGGGCCAAAGAGGAAAGTCACGGGAATCTCAGAGAACGAAAACAAGACCTTTCCTAGCCACCACCATGACACAGCATGTCAGAATTATTACGTGATTGAGGCAAAGCCCTCTAGCTGGGAAGGTCCAGGCAGGGGGGATAGACCGGCACCCAAATCTCCTACTGAGCAGAATGAAGAGACCCTAAGAAAATCCACCTGGCAGGGAGAGGAGGACAGTGTGGCCTCATGGGACAACCTGCGTCGTGACTGCGGAAGGTCACCGCTGGACATCAAGAGGGTCTCTTCAGATAAAGGCCTCCCCACCAAAGTCCGAGATGGTCTGTACATCATGCAGGAGGCCAGGCAGAGGAGACAGGAGCCGTCCAGAGCGAGGACCAGCCTCCCTGCGGAAAGTCTGGAGGCTGGACGGGGGCCCTGTCGATGGGAGCCAGGGACTCGAGACGGTCACAGGGTGAGTACTGAGTTGCTTTCCTTGGTGTCAGACATGAATTATACATCCAGCTGAGAGCTCAAACTCATATCTTCTGTGGGACCGTGTAGGTACATAGTGCAGTTCAGTGAAGCTGGGTACGTGATGCCAAGGAGAGGTGGGACTTGTGGCAAAGGGTGAGCTAGTGCCCTGTGCCAGCAGTCGCTTAGTCCTCACTGGAAGATCTGAAAATTGAAATTTTGGTTTAATCTCCACCATTAGGAAATGAGGGCAACTTCTTTAAAAAGGCTGCTTAGGACTTGGGGATTTAGCTTAGTGGTTCTGGTGCCTGCCTTCTAAGCCCAGGGTTCTGGGTTCGATCCCTGGTAACCACATACAGCAGTGCTGGATGTGGTGACTCACACCTGTAATCTCAGCACTCGGGAGGAAGAGGCAGGAGAATTGCTGAGTTCTAGGCTGAGTTCAGGACCAGCCTGAACTACAAAATGAGACCCTGTCTCAAAAAACTAAAAAAAAAAGTTTGCTCAGTCCAAACCAGTTTGGTCCTGCTGAGCTGATAGCTACTAGTTTCCAGTTACCAGCCCTGAACAGTGGTTTTGCTGGGCATCATGGAGCACCTGCTGTACACCGATATGTGTGTGGTGTCCAGCCAGCCGGTGTCTGACACCCAGCAACATGCCTGCCATTGTGTGAGTAGGCGTGAAATACTTATGAAATAAGCTAGCAGTCTCACGTGAGCCTGGTGCTACTTCACAGAAGTGAGGGCCTCATGGCTTGGGTTGTCATAGTGAAGTCTTTGACACAGCGTAACCTTGAATGTCTGTTGCCGGTATGACCGGCTTCCTGTGCAGATGGAAAGACATGGAGGCTCAGAGAGGTTCAGTCACTTGTCCCCAGTCCCACAGAAGTGGCAGAGTGAGTACTTGACCCCGGAACTGTTTTCCAACAGGCCATTCTGGTGCAGGTAGAAACCTGGGGGTGGGGAGACGGAAATAGGAAGTGCAGTGGAGCCTTGGGGAGTTTCAAGTTCTGTGAGGAGCTGGGACATTTCGGTCCAAGGCCAAGTTGTGACAGGTGTGTGCAGAGTGAGGTGGGAGGCCGGGGTGTGGCGGAGTGTAGAAGGAGCTGCTGGAGAAGAGGCCCAGAAGGCGTTGTGGCTTCAGCCAGGGTCCTTGCCCCTTGGCTGAGTAGGGAAGGTGAGGTTTGGGGTGTGTGCTGGGGACCTGTGGAGCTTACTCGGTGGTCTCCTGTGTGGTGTGACCCTCACAGACCAGGCCCACTCCCACCTCTGCTACCTCTGCTCTTTGTCTGTGCTGCTGGCGGCACCTGCGCTGTGTAGAGATTTCCTCTGACAGTCCTGGAGACTGGGGTCCAGTCCTGTGAGGTGTTGCCCTCGGGACCTGGTCACCTCCCCCACAGAAGGCCCGGGCTGGGGGTCAGCTTCCTGTACAAGGAACACGGGGGCTCGAGCAAGCTGCAGCTCAGGCCGAGAGATCACAGGCACATACTTTCATCTCTTTGAACCCGAGTTTCCTCATTTCTAAAGACTGGGGAGCCATTTTGAAAGGTGCTGTGGAAACGAAAGAGGGAGGTGATTGTGAAACAGTTTGTCCCAAGTTTTGGGGGGAGGAAGGAGAGAGTTGGCCTCTGAGCCCATGAGGCTGAGGGTTCAGTGTCACACCGCCTTGACCTTTGCATCTCCAGTCTGCCACTCACCCACTAGTTGGTCACTTCCTCCCTCACAGATAGGGGCCCCCCCCCCCCGCCTCAGTTTTCCTACCAGCGCTGGCCCTGACTCCTGCCTCCAAGTTCGGTGGCAGGGGAAACTGAGATAAAGCCCAGCGTAGGTCTCCAGCCCCGTGTCTGTCTCAGCTGCCCCTCTCCAGGCTGGTGCTGTGAGGATAGTGGGAAGGGAAGTAATGTCATAGAAATGTGACACTTGGACTGTCAGCACCTCTGTCAGGGAGCTGCTTGAAAAGGGGGAGCAGGGTGAGGTGGAGGGGGCCTTGTGCCTGCAGACTCTGCCCTCCCTGCCCAGCCATGGATACCTACCCAGGGCACTCAGACACTGGGATGCTGGTTGTCAGGGATCTGCTTTCTCCATGAGGGATTGTGGAGGCTTGGACAAGTTTCTTGTTCCCTGTTCTGTCCTCCCCTACTGTTGGTCACTTCCTCCCTCACAGATAGGGCCCCCCCCCTGGCCCTTTGCTTCTTTGTTTTGTTTTTGTATTTGTTTTTAAGACAAGGTCTCCCACTGTAATTCTTCCCAGTGTGAATTCATTGAATTTATGATGTACCTCAGGCTGCCCTCAAACTCATGGCGATCCTCTGCCTCAGCCTCCCAAGTGCTGGAATTATAGGTGTGTGCCATCAATGTATTAAAAAAACTCAGCCAAACCAGCAAGCAAATAAAGAAATAAACAAATACAGAAGTACAAAATATTGGTTGTTAAGAACTCAACCCATTTTCTTTCTTTCTTTATTCATATTACTAGTTACTCTTAATTTATTGGAAAGAAACTTTGTACTGCTGTTTTCTCTTTGTAAGAGAAAACATTTTTTGCAAGATTATCATTTTTCTGTACCTGCAAGGCTAGCAGATACCCTGGTAAAATTCAAAATATAGAAATATAATGGAGAAAGAAAATCTCCCCCAGCAAAGAGGGATATATAAACTGGGGAGACTCCTGCAGGCTCATCAGTGATTTTCAGCCATGGGTGATTTATTTAAGGCACATTTAGCCTAATGCAGGGACATTTTTATTGATGTCACAACCAGAAACGAGGTTGCCACAGGCATCTCTGGGTGGAAACGAAGAAGCTCCTCCATGTCCTGCGGGTTACAGACAGTGCCTGCGACAGAGGGTGGTCCGGCCTCAAATCTCCGCCACTTAGAGGCTGAGGAGCACAGGCTGCACGTTTACCTGGAAACAGGACAGTGTTCTGTAGAACACCTTGCACCTCTCCTGTTCAGAGTCCCTGAGAGTGTGATTATGCTTAAGTGTATCTTCTTCCTCCTTCCCTCCCTTCCCTTTTCTTGTTCACTCACATTTATTGAAACTTTCTCCTAGGCCTGATTATATTTTTTCATTCATTTTTATTGTTTGCTTTAATTTATTTTTGTTTTTGTTGAGATAGGGTCTCACTTTGTAGTTGAGGTTGGCCCTGAGCTCAGCCTCAAACTCACATCACAGCAATCCTCCTGCCTCTGCCTTCCGAGTGCTGAGATTACAGGCGTGAGCCACCACGCCCGGCACTGTGCTGTGTGGTGCTGATTGCTGCTGGGTGTGAGTCTCCACGCCCAGTATTGTATGTGGTTACAGGGGATCTAACCCGGGCCCTTGTGCTTGCAAGACAGGTGCCGGAACCAGTGAGCTAAATCCCTGGCCCCTTGTTTGCTTTAATTTAAAAAGAATGTTTTCACGTGGCTCCAAAAATTCTTAAAAGGTATAGAATAAAGAAGTCCTTCAATACCATCCGCTTTCCATCCTTACTTTCCTCCCTACCCCATAATTACTTTGTTTTGGTTCAAAGTTTTTAGGGTTTCTGAGGCCCCAAGTGAATAGGAATACATATTCTTATTTTTACTTCCTTTTCCCTGAGAGAGAGA
>PVIR01028249.1:0-22139 GCA_004026965.1 Petromus typicus
GAAGCAAAAAAACAGAGACAAAAACTGAGTGTGAGGAGAGATATCTGCAAAAAATAAAACAAAGCACTCATCTTCAGATTGGATAAAGGTTTGGAAGTCAATTAGTAAGAGGGAGGAAATCCAGTAGATAAATGGTCCAGCATCCTGAGTGGATATTGTGCAGAGACGATTTCCAAATAACAAGTGACACACGCATGGTGCTTGATCTCACTAGCTGTGGAGAAATTCAGACTCAAGCTATAGTGTATTTTTACCACACAGCCGCTAAAATGCTACCCATCAAAGTCCAGTTTCAGAGGCTCCGAAACAACACGGACTTCCACATGCTGCTCAAGTAAATTTTGGAAAACTAGGATTATCTATTTAGGTAGAAGAAAATTACATTCAGTTAGCTTCCAATTTTACTTGCTGGAAAAAGTCCAAGAGACATATAAGAAAGTTCATAGCAACTTTGCTCATGTTTGTCAGGGAAGATGATCTAATCATCTCAGTAGATGGCAAAGCAACATTGAATCTCCAATTCTTGTCACATCTCCTAGTCAGCTAGATGAAAGCATACTGCTCATGGTGCTGCCACAGAGATATTTTTACTATGGTCCAGAAGCAAACAAGCCAACTCCCATCATCACTCTCCCTCTGACTCATCCTGGATGAATTGAGAGGAGACGTCAGGCCCGGGGTGAAAATGTCAGCTTCGTTACTGTTAAAATGCGCTGCAGGCTGTAGCTTTAGATCTGAAGCCAGAGGCGCTGCTGGCAGCCCCTGAATCAGCGTCCTTCACAGCCGCCCTCTGGGCCCGGTCCCCCCCTCCCCCCAACTGCCACACGCAGCCTGGACCAGCCCTTCCCAGGAACAGGCCGGAGGACCCAGAAGGCGCTGAGCAGTGGAACAAATCTTTCCCAGAGGTGCCAATAAAATATCTCCAAGGGGGGAAGGATGGGGACTCAGAGGCCGGACCAGGAGGAATGCGGAAGTGCAACTCTGAACTCTCGAAGGGTGACGGCGGGGGACCAGCAGCGGCTTCTGTACTCCCTGAGAAATTCTAGCCATTGTGATAGGACAGGAAAAGAGACAGGGACCGATAAGCATATTAAAAAATCAGAATAATTGATTATTCTCTGCGGATGATACAGCTATTTAGGAAATCCCAGCAAATCAACTGAATAAAACATTAAGTAAAACTTAGGAAGATGTTCAGTGAGCTAGGTTTCTGCCCTTCCATAAACAAGGTTAAGAGCTTTTCTATAGAACAGCCATATTAGAAAACTAGGCAAAGTGTGGAGAAAGGAATAAAAAATAGGCTCATATTAATGTTCAGGAAATTTAATAGAAAAGAACCCGTTTTACCAAGTGAGAAGACGTATTACAGAGCTAGACTAGTTCGTAACGCGCGGGGACGGCAAAAGAACTCTGGGCAAAAGAGGCCGAAGACATCACAGCCGATTCACAACAAAGTGTTAAAATGGTAATAAAGCTCTTAAAGCACTGTCACATCTCACTAATGTGTTAAAGTAACCTCACAAATATTTAAAAAAGTCTCACTACTATTAAAGTACAAATAAAATAAGAAATCAAATTGGCAAAACTTTAAAATGTGTGTGTGATGGCGTGCTGAGTGTCTCTGAGGAAAGACATATTTGCATCCATTTCTGGTGATATCAGATTTCTAGAGGGAAGAACGTACAGTGTGATTTTATTTTTGGTCAAGTATATATAGAATTAGCTTGGAGAAAGACGAGAGGGGCATATTCCAAAAATCAGCAGGGATTATCGCTAAATAAACTCTTCAGACACGTTTCTACAAGAAGATACTACTTTTTTTGTGATCAGTTGTGTTTAAAGGATATTATGAAAGAATACACTTGTGAAGAAAGTTTAGAAAACAGAGAAAGTGAGGAGAAATCAGAGGCTCCCTGGAAGGTGCAGTGCCATAGTAGCTGGCAATGTGGAGTGGTGTGGGGATTACTGGGCTGACAGAGCAGGGAAGACGGTCTAACACAGTCCTCAGCGGGCACTGGGTCTTAAAACTGTTGGAGCTGAAAAACTGTCATTTGTAGGACTGTGAGCTCTTTGTCTGGTGGGATTTTTCCCTGGGAAAGGCCTTGATGAGCCCCTGTAATGGAACCAACCCAAATATTCAACAAGAGGGAATTGGCTAAATGAATTATGGTACATTGATTCAAGGCAGCTCTACACAGTCATGGAAATGCATGACAGTAGGATATTTAATGGCATGGAAATTTATTTACGGTTTATTGTTAAGCAAAAAAAAAATCTGCTTTTAAAATTGAATGCCTATTTTATAAAGAAAGCATTCAGAGAAAAGATATGGAGGTTGTGTTGTACTATACTCTGTTCATTTACCTGCATGACCTGTTCTTATCACTCTATCATGCAGCTCTGGAATCCTCTTCCAGGTTTTTATGAGATGTGATTAAAAAATGCGGTGAATGTAGCTGCCATGTGTCACCTGACGGAAAGGTGTTTCCTGAAACACAACGCTGTGTCCTCATCCACCTTACACACTGGAGCTGGCCACAGGCAACTTCTGGCTCTTCCTCAAAGTCAACATGGTCACGAAAGAGCAATGTTTTGATTTGATTCAGGACAGTGAGGCAGCCAAGACAGTGCAGCCAAAGACCCTCACAAGAGAGGGTCCCAGAGCGGCTTTGGAAAGCGGTGAGGACGAGGGGTGAGTGAGAAGTCAGCGAGAGGACTCTGCGGGGAGGAACGGCCATGCGGCCTTCACCAAAATATATTTTTTGTTTAAGTATTCACTGTATTTTCAATCATAGCTCATTGATCTAAGGTTTATGGCAGTGTCCTCAGTTACCTTATTCACCAGATATACGACTGTGCCATTTCATCCCCAAAAGCAATGACTATGAAAGGTAAAGGTTTTGAATTGATTCAGGGCATCAAAGTAGTCAAGGCAACACAGTGAAAGACACAAGGAAAGAGGACTTCTGAACCACTTCAGAAAGCGGCAAGAATGGGGTTGGGGATTTAGCTGAGTGGAGCTGGTGCCTGCCTCGCAAGTGCAAGTCCTGAGCTCGATCCCCGCTCACACACACACACGCACACACACACACACACACACACACACACACACACACACATGCACACAAGAATAGGGTGCTAAGTATGGTTACAGCCAAAGAGAGTATTTGAGGCAGGTTATAGTAATAAGTTAAAGCAGTCTTATTCACCATACTTGTCGGTCACATGTGCGCCACCCAGGGTGGAAGGGATGTGGCCCACAGTGTTCACATTCCAGTCACACCCTTCGTGCAAAGGCAGCGTCTCAGGGACCCCAGCTGCAGGCTGCAGAAGCTCCTGGTCTGCAGGGGCATCCACCTGGGAAGGGGAGAGAAGGAGTAGAAAGGGGCTGGGCAGCCTGAGTGGCATCCTGTTACAATAGCCAGAGAATTAATGGGCAGCTGGTGTTGGAATTGGGTCTTAAGGAATGGTCAGAATTTTGGGGGGCAGATGGAGGGAAGAGAGTGTGTGAAGGGATATGGAGGTGGGACAGATGTGCAGACCAAGCAGGCAGGAGTGACGTGTGAGTGTGAGCCTGGTTCCATGGACGGGGGTGGTGGGGCAGGCTGGTCCCCAGCGCCAGGCACTGGCTGTCACTGAGCATCTATTCAACTTTTTGAAAAAGTGCAATGGGCAGAGGTGGTGATGGGAAGGCTTAGCTGACATTCCTTATGGGCAGGAGCAGAAAAGGGAACCTGGGAACATCCAGTGCCACATACACTGAGAAAGAGCAAGGTTAATGAGTGGTTAAACAATGCGATTACACAGTCTGTGTGACGAGGCACTGAAACTTCTAATTTTAAATCCAGCACCCTAATTAAGCATAAATTATTTTGCCATTCAAATGCATTCTGGCCTGCAGCTCCCTCTCTGTTGGTGGTGAGTTGGGGGAGGGAGGGGGAGGGGAAGTAACCTCCAGTCAACAACCAGGATGACCTGCAGTTTCTATCTGAGCATTTGGGAGGCCTTGAGACCATCTTTCTGGAACCTTGCATTCCAAATCTGCAGCCACTAGCTGTTCTGCTTAGCTCGGCCTTCTCAGAGGGGAGGCCGTTCCCGGAGGGGACTGTTGTAGGCTCAGTTTAGCAGCCTTAGTCCTTCCCAAGTTTTGCGAAGGGCAGTGGGAGTAGAGTATGGGACCCCCGCTGCTTCCATGCAGAGAGGAAGTGGAAGCTGAGGCAGACACTTCCAGACACCACACAGGGTCACATAGGACACCAGACTCTCCTCTGTGACATTCAAGGGGTGGGTGTCCCAGCCCCACTGGGCAAGGAATGGCAGCATTGTGAGATCTTCATGCTGGTCCACACGGCCTGCAGGGGGCGCTGGGCAGAATCAAAAGAGGCTCGGGAAAGAGAGGACACAGTCTAGCCTTCCCCACCTCTGGCCAAGTGAGACCTTCATGTATGTTTAAGAACTTGACATTCTGCAGAGATGTGGCTGCCCTGGATGAGTGACACATCACACGTGGCAATCCCACTACCACACGTGTCCTCCCTGACAGACAGAGCAATTGCCTGGTACTGGCAAATGGCCTGAGGTTGAAGGTTAAGGCCCCCACTGCTGAGACAAATCTTCCTGAAGTCCTTGAATTTGAGACTCTCCAGGGATAGATATTGGGGCAAAATAGAGTAATCACCTTTCCTGGTGTGTGCTCAGGCCTTTCTGGTTCTAGATATTTTATGAAGAATAGACAGATTAACTACCTGATCCACCCCCATTTCAGGCTTCATTATATAGCTGATCAAACAACCAGACAGCTATGTCCAGAGAGTTTTCTTAAAGCACTGTGTCAGAGACAAAGGTGGTAGCCAGGCCGTGTGGGCGATGAAGGGCTCATGCAAGGTCATCGTGAGTTTGGGATGAATGCTGAGGACTCCCTGGAGGAGGTGAGGCTGGACCTGGCCTGGGACAGTGTGTGGTTTAGAGAGGCAAAGGGTAGCGCTCTCCAGAACCCCGAGAAGCAGGGCAAGGGGGACGTGGGGGTGGAGCCAGAGCATGCGATGAGGTTTAGGAACTCTAACCTCATTGCAGGTCCCAGGGTCACAGCAGAGGACAAGAGGCAAGGTCCCTACGGGAGATGAGAACAGGAGAGTACCGGACGGTGCAGAGCGGGAACAGTGGAGGGAAGGGCTGGAGATGCTGGGACGAAGGCGGTTTGGTCTGATATGGCTCCACCAGGAAGCCTCTGATAAGATGACATGTGCACAGTTGCTGAGGGAAGAGAAGAGAGAGCCACACAGCCATGGGGAGGGCGTTCCGGGCTGCGGTCCCAGGGCTGCAGCTCAGGTGCACCCTGCTCACCGGGGCTGCGTCCTGGAGTGGCTTCAAGGTCACTGCTAGGACGCTGGGAAGACGGGAGCGCTGGGGTGTCGGGCAGAGGGTGACTCATCTGTTAACTGATCGGGTGTCAGGTGGGTGGCAAGGGCCAGGGGGACCCTGGAGACACCTTGAGAGGGCCTTGGTGGCATGGCCAGAGCAGGAGCTGTGGATGGCATGAAAGGACTTCGCGATCTGGGTGTATTTGGAAGGCAGAGGAGCAAGGGCTCCTGGTGGAAGAGAGACGTGCATGAGTGAGGGGTGAGGGAGGCCGAGTGTGGCTCCTGGTGGCTCTGTGGGGCCACTGCAGCATGCAGTTCCCGTGGGCAGAGGGGAGAACGGTGGCAGGCACGGTGTTCTCAGGGCCTAGATCAGGAGTCTGAGTTTGGAAGTCGGAGTTGCCCGTCACATGCCAAGGGAGGCACCGGGTAGGTGACTGAGCACACCGCTGCCATTTTCAGTTTGAGATAAACCTGGGGGTGGGCGGGAATTTGGGAGACACCAGCATTTAGATGGTACCAGGATGTTATATGGGAGGATGTTATCCAGGGGGTGAGAACTTTACCCAGACCTCAGGCCCGCACCGGGTAGCTGGGAAAGGATGGTGAGATGTGACTTCAGGAGAAAAGTAGGGGGCTGGCGGACTGACGCCAAGGCCACCTTGGGGAGCAGTGGGAAGAAGAGTGCCTGCTGCTAGGCAGCGTGTGCCCACTGGGCGCTGCCCTTGACCTTGTGGCATCACGGTCCCTGGGGCACTTCCCACTGAGAAGCCACCAGGGATACCAGGCTGTGAAGGCCTCCACATCGCCCCGGGAATGCACGAATGGCATCGGTTACCCCGGGCTTCTCTGTGAGGATTCACATGTGACCAGAGAAGGGGACTGAGCAGCCTCACAGGGGGCTCAGGGACATGGCCGGCAAGTAGAATTTAAAAAAAAAAAACCACTTAATTGAGGTATAATTTTTGCATAGTTAAATCTTATTTTGAGTGCACAGTTCGGCTTTTTGACAGTACCTGTCTGCAGTGTCTAACGATTGCACATAACCTGGGGAGTAGGTACATGTGCCCAACACATCTTCATTCTTGTTGTTTTCCATTCTTCCCTTCCTCCTCCTTCCACTTTTTCATTTCCAACCTCTCACCTCCTACTTCTTCCAGCTCTTGGTCCCCTCCCCATTTCCAAAAGTTTTGTTTTTATCATTTCCCTTTCAACTCTTTTCGGTCGTCCCCTTTCCTCCCCTCCCCCACCCCTCACTCTCCTGTCCATTTGAAAAATATCTCCCTACGTCCTATTTATTTATCTTTCCTTTTGCCCTCTGAGTTTTGACAAACGTATGCAGTCAGGGAATTGCCAGGGCTTCCATTAGTGTTTTCATGGCCCCAAAGACTCAAGGGGAAATTAAAAATATCCATCCCTAGCTCTGCCCTGTACTGTTGTCCTCACAGTAAGGTGTGATTGCTTGTGCAGACTGTAAGTCACTCAGGGCAAGAGGGGGAGAGATAGTCCCAGGGCTAGGGACACTCCCAACAGAGCGGCACTGCCGTCACTGGACACAGAACCAGTCACAAAAGTGCTATTGTGGGCCAATCAGAAATCTGCCATTTTCAAGCCTTCATGTGAATATGGTGCTATTCACAGGGCCAATCAGAAGACAGTCTTTAAAATCTTTCATTTGGGGCTGGGCATTTAGCTCAGTGGCTCCGGCGCCTGTCTTGCAAGCGCAAGGACCCGGGTTCGATCCCCAGTAACCACATACCATCCTGATGTGGAGACTCATGCCCAGCAGCAACCAGTACCACATACCACAGTGCCGGGCGTGGTGGCTCACGCCTGTAATCCCAGCACTCGGGAGGCAGAGGCAGGAGGACTGCTGTGATGTGAGTTTGAGGCTGAGCTCAGGGCCAGCCTGAACTACAAAGCGAGACCCTGTCTCAAAAAAACCTAAAAAATAAATAAATAAATAAATGAATAAATAAAAAAAAATCCTTCATTTGCATGAGGGCACAACCAATCAGAAGTGCTCTTGATGTCTCATTTATATATAACAGAAAGCCAAATGAGTTTCTTGATAGGTATTTATACACAGTGTAATTCATGTGTGTTTCACAGGAGGGCTTTCCCAATGCCATGTCTGAGAGAGAGTGAGAGAGAGAGAGAGAGAGCGTGGGAGTTTTAGACACAGAAGATCCCTCTCCCTTATCCTCAGGGTCACTGGGAGGCTTTTCACTGGCTTTCATTCTTTTCCACCTTCAATAAATGCACACATTCACTGGCTTTTCTTTCTGTCTTGTCCAATTGGCATGGGACACCAAGACCCTGCAAATAAGCCTCACAAGACTCTCTCCGGTAACTCTGTGGGACATTACATGGGCCAGTTGACTGGTGACTGATTTTAGTAGTCAGGGAACAAAAATTATGAATTTAACACATGCAGAGACAAGAGACAGAGCTAAGTCTGCAATGGACAAACTCCATTCCCAAGCCTGCTTCAGGAAACCTTCATGATCGTAAATGAAAGAGGTGGACAATGTCCGTGGAAGCACAAATGGGTTCTTTCCGGAGAGAAAGACATTTAGATCAGTATAGTTGAAGGCATATTGATTCGGGTGGGTGCACAGATTTCTGGTTGCACAGGCCCTTGGCTCATTTTGGACAGATCTCAGCTACCTCCCTGTGAGAAGATAGGCCAGGGAGGTTCCCTGCTGGGGAAAGGAAAGAGCTAGGCGCCCAGGTCCATGTGGGTGATGCGAGGAAAGCTGGGTGAGGTGGTCTTCAGGGGCTGAAAACTTCATCCCGGCCTTGCAGGCCCCTGACCAACAGTGGAGAGAGGGCTTATTTTAGTGAGACATTTGCTCCCTCACAGTCAACCAGAAGGCTCTTTCTCTCCAATGCAGGCCTGGGAAAATGGCCACTAGTGAGGCAGAGTGAACCTGAGGCTGTACACAGAGTGGCCAGCAGGGGGCAGAGCACCCACATGTCTGTCTTGCTAACTCTGTAGGCTGGTCTCTGCTCACATCAGTGCACCTAGGTCTTGGAGAGAGGAGGCTGCTACAGGTGGGGCCTCAGCATACTCCGTGTCCATCTGGCGAACACGTTCAGCTGTAGGAGTCGGGACTACAAGGCTGTGAGGTTTAAATGTAGTCAGTGTGTGGTTGGGCAAGATCCCTTGCCATGCTGGTCTGGGTTGACCTCTTGCCAGCCATGTGCCAGTGTAGAGTGTAGCTTGGGTCTTCTGTGCCTCAGTCCTCCCATCTGTAAGCCAGGAGGAACATGAGCCCTGTGTGTGTGAAGCACCAGAATGTATACAGTTACGTGGATGTTCAGGGAGGCGTGAAGGCAGCACCTGGGTATCCAGAAGTTCAGCCCAGGCCTCGTGGCTGTGAATGTGACACTGGGAACAGGCTTTCTGTCTCTGGATCTGCTCGACCTGATGACCTCTGAGGACCTGTAGGAAGATGAGGGGTTCCCCCCCCCAGGGGAATCTGGTTGTGAGGACCACCCCCTGGGCCTGGATGGTGGGAAGCACAAAGACCAGGCGAGGACTGGACAAGACCGGGCCAGTCCTGTCTCTGTCTGCCTCGTTACACTTTGTTTCCTGAGGTAGACAATGTTGGGCCTGTAATTTATGCATTTTGATGGGAAATATAGTGAATATTTAAAATAAAGAATTCGTTACAGTAAAAGACACATTGCCATTAATTTCCCTCCTACTACCCGCCTTGCTCTGAACACACTTATCCCATCACTCTGGCCACGTTTTGCAGAAGCTCTGTGCATCTTCTTTCGTGAGGGTCTTTAGTCACAGAGTCAAGGCTCCCTTATGTCCTGAATCAATGAAAACCCTTGGCCTTTATGGTCATCTTGACTTTGGGGAAGAGTCAGAAGTTATCTGGTTCCAGTTCTGGTGAATAAGGTGGACAAGGGAGTATTGTTGTGTTTTTATTTGCTGGAAACTGCTGCGAATATTTTGAACTCACGCAGGACACTGAGGCAGCCATGATGACATATTCCTGAAAAAGTACTCCCAGAACTGCTTCAGAAAGTGGGATGAGTGGGCTCAAAGGGCTGGGAGGCATTTTGATAATAGCAGTGCACCGTTTAATGTAATGCATTTTTATTCAAGCATTCACTGTATGTTTCATTCATATCTGCAGAGTCCATTATGCACTGAGGCCACTGATCTCAGACAAGGTGCCAAATATGACAAAGATGAAAAGTTTAAAGAGATTTCCTCTACCAACAGGGCCTGGGTTTCTCCAAGGGCCAGTGTGGAAGTTCATCTCAACAGTTGGAACTTGCTTGGGTTTAGGACCTGCCCCGGGCTGGTGGAGCCACTTTGGGAGTGCCTGGAGGGTCACAGGCAGGGCCAAGGGCTCCATGGCCACCCTTGCGCCTTTCCATGGGGCTGTTTCCTGCTCTGCGTTGCTTGCCAGCTGCCATGAACCAAGCTTCTTTGCTCCAGGCCCTTTCACTGTGGTGCTGCAGACCTTGAGTCAACTGGCCACAGGTTGAGCCCCCAAACGTGAGCCAAACTCAACCTCTCCTCCTCTATGTGTGGTTGTCAGGTGTTACTGCTCAGCTGGGAAAGCTAGCCACACACCTGCTCCTGAGCCATTTCTGCTGCGCTGATGGGTATAGCACAGTGCGGGGCTCTGATTAAAAGGTGTACTACTGCTGGCTGATGAGACAATAGTCTTCGCTTCTCCAGGTAATGAGAATCTGGTGTCAGGCTCTTAAAGTCTGCTCTTCCTGGCAGCTTGGGAAGTCAAAATGGAGTTGCTTCTGGGGAGACCTGGGAAATGAGCAGCAAGCCAGTCTGAAGGTATCTTTTGTTTGTTTGTTTGTTTTAAGTTGTAAAATCCACATAACAAAGTTTGTCATTTCAGCCATTTCTAAGTGTTTAAGCCAGGGGCTTACCTTAGTTTACAACTGTCACCACCAGCCATTTCCAGAACGTCTCCATCCCACTGAACACCAGTTCTACTCCCTTTTCCCCAGCTCTGGTCATCCCTTACCCTCCAGCCTGCCACTGTCAAACTCAGGACTTTGTGCTTGTCGCGTAGTTATGATGCCACTGAACTGCATCCCTGGCCCTTTCTGTCATTTCATGGAGCATAATGTTCTCAAGGTCCTTGCACCCTGGAGCCCTGTCAATATTTCCTTCCCCTTATGCCTGAACCATACTGCACTGCATGTGTAAGTCTTGGGCACGCTTGGACCCCTACCTTTACCTGTGGTGAGTGCTCTGCTTTGAACCCTGCTGTCCCCCTGGCAGAGCATAGCCTGTGCCTTGTGCTCGTCGTGCCCCACTTGGCCCCACTTAGAGGCTGCAGAAGCTCCTCGTCTGGTGTCACCCACGAAGATGAAGCACAGGGCAGAAAGGAAACGAGTGTGGCCTGTGAAGCAGGAACCCGGATTCCTCAGTGTCACCTTCCACCCGAACCAAGTGTTAACACGGTTCACAGCGTGGCGAGTCAGGATGAAGGCGGCACGCGAAGGCAGCCCGCCGGATGCTCCCTGGGAGTGCAGATGTGACCTGCACAGGAGCTGGGGCAGAGATTCCTTGTGCAGCCTTCGGAGGGCCTGGCAGGAAGAGCTGAAGCTGCAGCTTGAGCTATTGGACTCTCTCAGGACGATGATCGCTCAGGAGACCCACAGCGTTTTCTAGCTGCTCTGCCCGTCATGCTGAGAGTGTGAGAACACATGTCTCCCGTGTTCTCTGTTAAGGACTTATGCTTCTTCTTTCTGCAGTTAGATTTTTTAGTTAATTACATTTAGCTAAAAGGGAGGAAGTGAGTAAAAGACATGAAGAGGATGTGCAGATGGCAACTATGCACATGAAAAGATGTTCAATGTCATGCGCCATCCACAAAATGCCAACGACAACATGATAACATCGCAATCAGGTCTGAAAGGCTAAACCACAAAATTGTGACAATGTCGAGCACTGGCATGGATGTGGACGCGGGAGGCTGCGCCACTCACCCGCTGCTGGTGAGTGCCAAAGAGGATGTGGCCCTCTGGAGAAACGGGGTCCAAGTTCTTAAAACTCCCACGTACTCTCCGTCTGCCCAGCATTTCCACTCCTGGGTATTTATCCCAGAGAGTGAAGACTGATGTTCACACAACGACCTGGATCTGGATAGTCACAGCAACATTTCTGAGTAATAATTCCCAACAGAAAATGTCTCAGATGTCCTTCACCTGGTGAATGGCCACGCAGGTACGTCCACATCATGGGACATGGCTGGGCAATAAAAACAGACTATTGGCAAGCGCAACAACCTGTGCACATCTCAGAGGTGTCATGCTGAGCAAGTGTGGTCCTTTTGCAAACCACGAACTGTCCACTTCTATTCTTGTTAGTCCTTCTGAGCAGCAGTGGAAATTGCACCAGAGCCTCCACCCTGAGCTACGTCCTCAGCCTCTTCCTTCTCCTTTTGAGCTAGAACCTCACTCAGTTGATAAATTGCCCAGGCTGGGCTCAAACTTGTAATCTCCTGCCTCAGCCTCCCAGGGTTCTGGGATTCAGGGTGTGTGCCAGCCATCATCCCAGTTTCTACAGCATTCTCAAGGGACCAGAGTTATAGAGATGGAGAGCAGAGAGTGGTCATCAGGGCTGAGGATGCAGGAGGACAGGCAGAGGAGAGTGAACTTACAAGAGCAGCACAAAGGACTCTTGAAATGTCCCAGTCTTGCCAGTGCGGGTGGGGACAGGTACTTACTGGTTCAGAGCTGCACAGGGCCCTGGACTACATGTGACCACATATGAGCAAGGGACCCTGGGCCAGTCCGATGAGATGGGCGTGTTGTGTCCATCTCTGTCCATTTCCCTGTGATACTGCGGTGTAGCTCTGTAAGACGCTGCCGCTGGGAGAAGTTGTGCAAAGGGTGCAGAGAGCTCTTTGGTGTTATTTGTCACACCTACGTGTCAACTGATAATTATTTCAATGAAAAGTGTAGTTTAAATAGGGGATGTCCGAGTGTCCAGACTTGAGATAGCCACTCAGTCTCACGGGCAGTGCCACGAGTCCTGCAGGAACCAGGACTAGTGTGGCCCTGGGTGAGGGAACGCTGGTGGCAGGCTGTGCGGGCGGACTCGTGGGCAGCGCTTTCTCTCTGGCCACATACACTGGTAGGGAGTGGGATTTGAGGGGGTCTAGGAGGCCCTGAAAGGGCTGAGGGGGAGGCAGAGGTCTGGCGAGCTGCTGCTCTTCCTCCTTTCTGACGCGCACCTTGCACTTGAGCCGACCGATCCAACATGCTGCAGATTGTCAGCGAGTCATTCCTGGTGGAGCCTGAGGTGCTGAATTTCCCGCCTCGTCTCCAGGGACCAGCAGCTCAGGAACCTGAGTGGTGCTTTCTGGAAATGCAAGAGCTCAGGCTTCGCTCCCTCACAGATGAAGACCTGCTTGTTATGAACATGGTCGCTCATGCTGTCCACCTGGAGGGCGCTGCTCACTTTGTGCAGCCCTGCAGCCCACGCAGGAGCCGGGTGATATCCCACAGGTGACCCATACACAAGTGCTGGCCCTGGCCGGTGAAGTTCGATCTTTGTTCTTCATCCTTTGTGCTTCTGGGCACATCCCGATGCCACCCTGATGGCATCTGCAGAGGTCTGCTGTGGCCTCTCTCTGGGGGATGGGCGTCTTTGTGCACAGGTGGCTTTCTTCTTCCACTGCCAGCTGCTGTGTCCTCTCTGCACTCCTGGAGCCCCGGACAGACAGGGAGTCTGGTGGGCGGGGCTTGAGAACGTTTTATTGCTGTCCATCTGCTTGAAGCCACGTTGGGAGGCGCGGCATCCTCCTCAGCCTGGGCTCCTGGGGCCCTGTGCCGGGGGTGGGGTCGGGGGTGGGGTGGGGGAGTGGGGGTCGGGGGGGCTGGTTGGGGGGAATGGAGGGTGGGGAGGGGGATAGCACTTGGGAGGGTTTATGGACCTAATAATACCAGCAGGACACCTCAGGAGAAAGTGGTATGATGTTCCCAATGAGCCTCCACGAAGCCAGCCTTCGAGAAAGTTTTATTGGCTGCAATAAACTCCCCTCCTGATTCAGCTGCCCGCTGTCAAGAGGGTCATCTCCATTCCCAGGGACGCACCTGGCAACATGGGTGGGGTGGGGTGGGGCTGTGGACGGTCACTGCAGGTCATTAGCATTCCACGTTTCTGAACACTGGCCTGGGTGTCCTCAAAGGTCCCCGTGTGGAAGACTTGCTCCTGTTCCCTGTCAGACCTGGGGCTCATGTCTGGTGCTTGAGCACCAGGACCTCCTCAGTGGCTTCTTCCGGTGGTGGATCCATAATCCATCAGGTCCTGGGGGCTGGTGGAAATTTAGGAGGTGGGGCTCAGTCGAAAGGAGTGTTCAGCTAAAATGCTTGTCTAGTGAAAATGTCCTCCATCCGGTCCTGGTAACCTTCCCTTTGTCTGCTTGTCCCAGCCCCAACAAAGGGACAGCCCCTTTTCTTACAGTGATGGACACGACCCAGAAAAGGGCAGATTGGACGAGAAGGCCAGACACAGGGGAAGCATGGAGCCCCCTGAGCAGGCTGGCACCCGACATCCTTCAAATGTTAGCTCAGCATTTCTTATTTGAGATGGTGAATAGCTTATTTTCTACTGCTAAGCGACCGCCCTTCGCCATCTCTGTATTTAGGAGCAATTTCTTATATGCACGAGTTTGCAGAACTTGCTCTACTCAGCACGGCGGAAGCGGCCACCTGAGGGCGCTGTGATGCAGGTGGTGGTTGATTCCCTCCCCGCAAGATGGACTCCAGGGCCTGGCCTGACTGTCCACCCAGGCAAGCTCTCCCCATGCTCCTAGAGTGAGTAGGGGGGTTTTGACCTCCTAGAGTATGGCCTTAAATCGAGGGGCTGTTCTGTGCACCCGGGGCTGCCCGTCCCCAGCCCCTGGAGAGGAGAGGTGGGGCTATTCTCCGCAGGGCGCCTGCCCTGGGTTTGATCTGCTACTGGTTGGGGAGACGCTGGGATCCCGTCTGCCAGAGTCCTGGGTCCCGGCATCCTGGCCAGCAGAGAGCTCACTGCAGTTTAGACAGCAGGGGCCTCCGCTGTCTGCGCACCATCTTAGCAGGACTTGGCCTCTGGGAGAATCACGTTCTTCCCTCTCCAGGATTCGGGAGAATAACCAACCAGACCGGGGGCTGCTGTGGGCTGTGGTGAAGTCGCTCCTGTCTTTTCTTCTGAGTCCGTGCTGGTCAGTCTCCGTGGGAGTGACTGAGCCCCAGCAGTCCTGAAGTTCCTCCCGGCTGGACTGAACGCCACTGCACTCCAGGGCACTCCAGACAGAGACTCGGTGGCTCCACTTTCTGCCAGCTCATTACTACACGCATTATCTAATCCTGGATGTGCAATAATCCTTTCGCCGGCGTACAGGTGAGTATGTATTATGTAAGATTCAAAGTCCCTTGATGCCATGGGAAAAGTAGAAAGACTCTCTGCATAGGGCAGAAATAATTTGCAAAACCAACTTGGGCTGGAGTGCTCTCAAATGAAGTGCAGTGGTCCCGCGGCTTTTGGAGGGCCAGGCGGGCACTGCCGCTGAAGGGCTGCGTAACAAAAGGCCCTAGCTGGGGGCATTATAATTTGCTCTGCCTAGTCCCGAAGTACTTGTATTTCCAACAATGTAGAGAGACATACTGATGTCACAAGGCGTGGGTATTGTGTTTAAGATAAATACACACACAAAGGGAAGCGAGCCTATTTTGGATCTCTTGTTGGGAAGAATGTAATTAAAAGCACTTTAGAGAAACTTTGAAGTCCAAGTGAACTGTTTTGTATAAAGGTAGTGCTGCCATCCGTGACTCTGGTAGTTGTAAGACACTGGCAAATGGGAACGCTGCATAGTGGAATCCATTTGCACTGGGAGGAAATGCTGTCCTAGGAAGAGGGGTCTGGCTGTCTCTGCATTGACGGCTCGGGCATTGCCTGTTGAGTTCCTGCTGTGCTCCCTGCTGTGCCTGGCCCCTGTTACCTAGAGAAGCTCTAGGCTGGTCACCAAGTCCCTAGAATGTGGCCTGGAGAGGCCTTGGTTGAGCTGTGGTTGGCCAGGTCCAGCCATGACTCCCTGCCCATGCTCAGGTCTCTGTGCCCTGTCTGAGCCCTGTGAGCACTGGATCCTGCAGGGGCAAAGTATGATGTCTCGCTGTGTGGGGGGCTTTGAAAGTGGCTGTCTGGGTGCCATGCCTGGGTGAAGAGTTGGAAATGGCCGGCTGCTCTCACACACACTGTGAACACAGAGCAGGAGAAGGCATGGAGCTCTCAGTGTCAGCTGGAGCTGTGGGCCCACATGGTCTCCCGGCCCAGCCCAAAGGTCTCCGCAACCCTCAACCCAGCTCCGCCGACTCTTCTATCTGGCCTTGTGGCCGTGGGGAGCCTTATCCTGCATCTGCTTGGCCTACCTGAGCCTGCTCCACACCCTGGGTTCCTGCTCTTGTCAGGAGAGGATAGGCATGGAGGGCAGGTAGCACCGATCTGGGCTCCAAGTCAAGGCAGCACAAAGGACACAAGGAATAAGCCAGGGCTGGACTCCAGATGTGTAGCTGGGTTGATGTGAGGTGGAGGAGGAGGGCTTCCTGGAGCTGGTCTTTGAGGTGGGCTTGTGAAGGAGAAACTCAAGTCTGGTTGGGTCAAGTATGCCGCACATAAGTCTCCTAAGGAGTTCAAGCTCGCTCACTCCTGAGCATAGAAACTGGCCTATAGCCGCTTTTGGACCTCCCCTTCCTCCTGTAGTTGTGACTCCTTCACTTGGCCAAGAGCTAACCATAAAAGGTAAAAAACTTGTGCTCCACCAATCAGCTACAGCCCTGTTGCCCCTAGGCCCTCATAGCCACGCCTACTCCCTGTGCTCTATATAAGCCGGTGTAAGCCTCAGTAAAGACAGAAGCGTTCACTGAAACCTCCTCAGAGTCTGTGTGGTGACTCTGCACGCTCACCCTCCTGGTCTGGGCCTCTGAACTTGATCCTCAGCTGCGTACCCCCCCAATGCCGAGGATGACTACAACTGGCGCCCAACGTGGGTGCTGCATATATTGGGTAAATATTGAAGTGTCGGGTAGTGACCCGATATTGAAGTGTCGGGTAGTGATCCCCATCACGGGTAATCTCTTTAACTAATGATTCTACAGCCTCACTCAGCCTTGAGCTGACAGTGGGGCTTAAAGGTTGAGTCATCCTGGAAAGCTTAGAGCTCAAGTGAGGTCTCCCATCTACAAAGATGGGTAATTTCTATAGTATAGACAGGGAATCTCAGGTTATCCTCCTTACTCTACCCTTAAATCTTCTCTATCAATGTCTTAGCTCCCATGCCGCTAAGGCCTCTGAGGCCTGGCTGTCCTGCGTTTTTGGCTACGTTAGACATTATGGAGACAAGCCCTCATCTCTCCCAGCCGGGTGTAAATGCTGAGCCAGGGCCGGAGGGTGTGGCCTCTAACCGAGGCTATAGTTTGAGGTCTCCATTGTCCCCTTTCTTCTAGTCTTTAGGTAGTTCTTCTAGAAAACTGAAGGTGATCGTGTCCCTTTACTTCTGAGACCATTGGTTTAGCTAAGTAAATAGGTATTTCCCATCTATTTCATCAGTTAAATCCTTGAAACTCACATGTCTTTTATTTGACAGGTATTCTGTCTTTCAAGAACACCATAGGAGGATATACATCCTCCAGGACATACAGGGTATAATTTTAGTACAAGATCACAACTGACAGCAGCTGAAACACTGCTAAACTGTTTTTCTTACTTCTACTAAACTTATGGCACTTTAAAAGCCATCCTTTTGCTTTACCTTGTGTTCACATGTAACATTATTTTGGCCTAAACTTTTATTTTTATTTTATTATCTTCTTTATTTCAATTTATACTCACACAACATAGTTCTTAAAATATATACATTTTATTCTAGCTATACTACATAGAAAGGCCCCAAACACCAGAAAGTCAATAAATAAGCATTTCCATAATCCAACTGTATGCAGTTCACTGCTGATTTTGATATATGCCTCTCTGATTCTGTATATGCATATGCATACCATGAAATGCATTACCTCAATCATATTTCATACTTGGAGCTATTTTTTTCAGTTTGATAAATATTAGGAGATAGATTTTTCAGGGGGAAATTTATAGGTGTTAATAAATATGTTGAAAAGAAGAAAGGCTAAAAGTCAATGAACTATGTGTTCTCAGGAAATTAGATTAAATTAGATTAAATTAGATCAGATTAAATCATAAAACAGATAGAAGAAATGATAAAGAGCACAAATTAAAATGAAAATTATAGTAAAGATAGCCATCTATTCCAAGAGTTGTCTTCTCCAAAAATTGTGTTAAAAAGATTTAAAGGCCTGATGAAAACATTTAAGAGAAAAGAGGAAGGGCACAAGTAGCTAACATCAGGGACTGAAACAGGGAACCGGTCAGACTCACAGACACTGAAGCTAGTAAGAGCAAATGAAAAGAAAAACTTTACAGTAAAAGAAGGGAATATCTACATTAAGTAGTAAAATTCCTTAAGAAAACAACTTAAAGAAAACTGACGCTGGAAGAAATAGAAAATCTGAAGTCTTGTAATGCATTAGGAAATTAAGTTGAAAATTATAATTCTTTCCATGAAAAAAGCTCTACATACATCTACCTGTGACTAATACCAAACCTTTAAAGAAAAGTGATTGTAATGTATCTAAATTCTTTCATAGAACAGAAAAAGAAAAATTTGCTACTGATTTTTGAGGTAAAAAATCTAATATAGATATTAGAAGAAAGCTGCATAACAGTTTCATATGAAAATATATAAAATTTGTTCTAAGCATAATATTACTAAATGAATTATGTATAAACGATGATGGATTACAAATGTAACCTTGTACTTAATAATGAAAGATGAACTTAATCTTTAAAAATAAATTATTATATAATTGTCAAAATGGCCAAAATAAAAAACAGTAAAAATAATAGTGCCAAAATGTTGAAGATGTGGAGAAACAGAATTACTGGTACCTATTGAAAATGAAAAATGCATTGGCATTATGGAAGGCAACTTGACAGTCTTGAGAGTTTCTTGTAAAGTTAAACATGTACAGGTACAATAATTATACTTGTCCCAATTTTTCATTGGAATGTTTATATTGTGTTGTATCTGTGCATGAATGGTTTTTTGTAGTAGCTAATATTGGAGTCAGTCATGTATACTCCTCAACGAATGGCTGGGTAAATGTGGTACATTCATCTATGACATACTCCTAACAATAAAAAGTACTAAGCTGTGGGGCCATGAAGGATTAGGGTTCAGTCCCAGGTAGTGATGTTGAAGCCTGTCCCAAAAGGGACATTCGTCTGTGTTATCCCATTTCTATAGCATCCTGGATTTTAGAAATGGAGGACGGATCAGTGGTTACCAGGGTCAAAGGAAGAAAGGGGGAGGGAAGCTATGTGGTTATGCAAGGGGTCCCGAGAGGTCCTTGTAGCACTGGAATTGTTCCGTATCTTCAGGGTGATCATAGATACACAAACACACAATGGCAGGTGCATAAAACAACACAGAGATGTGACACAAATAAAACAAGTTAGAGTGAAGTGTCACCAATGATATAAAGCACCATCATGCAGAATGTTACCGTGGAGGGAATGGCAAATGGGCAAAGTGTGCAAAGGATCTCTGTCACTAGTATGTGGATAAATAATTATACCAGTGAAAATTCAGTGAAAAATTGGGACACTGTGTGATACTGTGCTCCCGGTCTGGGGTGGGCATTAGGGGGGCTGTGCGCTCCTTGTGGGAGCTTGTGGGCTGGGGAGTCTGCATGCACTACCGGTGTGGGTGAGCCGGGATCAGCCTGGCAAAAAGCGGTGTGGCACTGTCTGCCGCCTGTGCTGATGCCCCAGGTGAGCAGCGGTCCCCTGTCCTGCCCCAGGACAGCACATGGGCTTGTGCCCAGGGACAAACAGGGCCCCGTAGCAGCGCCACTCATACTGGCCCCCAAATGAAGGAAGAAGACAGGTGCTTATTGGCAGTAACATGGAAATCCGAGTTGTGGTGTCTTTAAAGAAGTCCTATTCCACAACGGATGAAGGGGAGCTACCTCCCTTATAGTGCTCAGAAGGGGGGCTCTGGGGCTGTGCGTGGGGTCTGAGCATATGTGCATGTTTGTCTGGGATGTCTGTATACGTGTGCGTTTGTGTGTACATATTTGTGGAGATGTCTGTAGAGAACTTGGTGTGGGTGTCTCTGTGTCTTGTATGTACATATGAAGGTGTGTGTAGTATGTATACGTGCCTGTGTGTTTATGGATGTCACATGCACTTTTTTTTTTGAGACAGGGTCTTGCTTTTGTAGTTCAGGCTGACCCTGAGCTCAGCCTTGAACTCACAGCAACTCTCCTGCTTCTGCCTCCCGCATGCTGGGATTACGGGTGTGAGCCACCACGTCCAGCACTGTGGTGTGTGGTTCTGATTGCTGCTGGGTGTGAGTCTCCACGCCCAGTATTGTATGTGGTTACTGGGGAGTGAACCCAGGTCCTTGCGCTTGCAAGGCAGGCGCCGGAACCACTGAGCTAAATCCTGGCCCATCACTTGCACTTTTGTGTGTGCGTGGGCACTGTGTGGTGATGCGCGTGGTGCACAGGAATATGTGACTCATCAGCTCATGGTCACTCAGCCTAGAACCCTGGTTGGCATGAGGGTGAGAGAGGGTTGGGTGAGGCCTTTGGAGATGGGGCCAAGGGGGCCTGGAAGCTGGTGTGCAGAGGTGAACTGCACCCCGAAAGTGACCCCCCAGGGAGAAGGAGTATGAGCTAGAGTGGGTGGGGCCGTGCAGGGCCCTTGGCTTCCACAGAGCTCCAGGGCAGGGGAGCTTCTCCCAGTCCCGTGTCCTGGGCTGCCTGTCCCTCTGCTGTCCTCCATCACGGTGCTCTGTACCCATTCCATGGCAGTGCCCCTTTCCATGGTGGTGCAGGTCTCCGGAAGCACCTGCTCTGTGGGCAGGGCCTGCCTCGGGCCTATTCAGTCACTCCCCCTGGTGTCCAGAGGCCAAGGGCTGCACGCGTGTTCACCAAAGCTGCTTCATGCACGGAGTGCCCGCTGAGTGCTCAGAGGCCCTAGTTTGATCCCAGTACTATGAAAGGCAAAATACCAGAAACCCTCCCCTCCCCTCCCCGCGCTGCCTCTGTAGCGCCACTGGGCTGACTGGGTGCATCGCGTGGCTGGTGAAGGCGCGTGCCTTACACCACTGGAAGTGCCGCAGACCGTGCCAGGATGTTCAGTCCCACAACTAGCAGTGTGTGAGGCGGCAGCTACTCCAGCAGCTACTTGTGAAGCTGGGCTAACTGCCTCGGGCAGCTACTCACGAAGGGCCCTTAGCAAGTGTACACATGGTGTGAAACTCACTGGCCGACCCCGTGTGGCAGGGAGCCTGGCTTTGGTGATAACAGAGGCGCGGTCTGCACAGCGAGCCGTCGAGGACACGGGCACAAGGGCAGGTGCGGGTGTTTTGCCCTGTGGATTTTGAACCAGGGTGTAAGCCTCACACCCTTGGTTTCAAGCCTTCCATGATTTCCTCTGCTTTTATTAGCACCATCCTGACCTCTTAAATTAAAATCTTAAGAATTTCAGGGACCTCGGAAACCACTTATCTTGGTGGTTTTGGTCCCAACATTGTCATTAGTGGCTAAAAATAGTGTCGCTCTTAGGAATCACCTTGTGAGTCCCCTCCCCCCAAATGTCTGCTTTGGTCATAAACCTAGAGGTAAGTTGAGGATGAGTCTCAACAGCAGAGGCGAAGGTGTCCTACGCTTGCTATTTTCTGGGAGGTATTTGTTGAAGACCTTCATTGCCGGAGCTCTTGAAGGACACCGGGGCATCGGGCCGTCGCCCTGGGGCCCGGACCTGCCCCTCCCTACATGCAGGGGGAGTACGAGCCACCCAGAGCTGCAGCCCCACTCTAATCAGATCCCATTCCACAGAACGCGCCCTTAATGAGGGTTAATGATACTAATTACTGTCCCCGTCACTTAAGAACATGCTCAAGAGCAGCTAATTGCCACATAATGGCCCAGGAACAGCTCAGGCCCCAGCAGAGCTCCTGAGAATAGAGTGTCCCCTTCTTCCCGCGCCACACTCACCCTCACCCCGCGCAGTCACCTTGTCTCGCTTCCCACAGGAAGGTTGTCCCGTCTCCCACCCATGGTGAGAAGCGGTGAGCAGACAGGGCTGTGTCCTTCACAGTTCTCCCAGCACAGCAGGACACCTGGCCTGTGTGAGGTGGGACAGGTCCTCTGGGAGGACTGGAAACCTCTAAGAGGATGGGTGCAAATATTGCACATGTGGATCAGCGACTCGGCACCGTGGGCTTCGGTGCACTTGCCGGGCAGAGGGTGGGCCAATGCTACCCGGATACAGAGGAGCAGCTGTACTTGCCAGTGAGTGCAAGGCACATCCAGTCGCGCAGTGATTCTGCCTTCTCATGCGTGTCAACCCTTTCCGCAGGCACAAGGGGGCGCTGTGCTGGAGGCCGGCCACACCAGATACTGCATCTTCTTGGGGGCTGGGAGATGTGGAGATCTGGCTTGGTCTCTGGCACGCTCCAAACTGCAGGGCGTGTTTAGCATGCAGCTCCACCATCCCACCTCTGCTTTCTTCCTCTTGCCTGTGCTTTCTACAATTTGAGGGCGGTTACTCGTTACCTTCTACCAAATCACCTTCGTATTTTTAAGGTGCAAATTTCTTTTGATCCCTTTTCTACCCTTTAATATTTTTCTTACTTACCATTTTTGTTTCTC
>PVIR01028250.1:0-22174 GCA_004026965.1 Petromus typicus
AAGGTGCCTATTCTCCCAGATCGTGGATAATGTATGACACAAAAAACAACATAAATTTACCACAATTTAAAATTCTAAACCTAGGATAGTTAAAATGGTATAGTTTTACGTTACATCTTTCTTTTTATGAGTGAGATCAAGGCTCTGAGTGTGAAGTCACATGAAGGCCATTCAGAAGGTCTGACCCCGTGTGGATCCTCTAGCTACCAATGACTCTGTGTGGACACGAGTAAGGAATTTAATCCATGTGGTTCTGTTCCTGAGAGTGTTCAGTATTTATCTGTCACATCAATGAATTTTAAAATCACTAATGTATGTTCTGAGCATATAGGAATTACCAGATTGCCAGATTATTTAACCACTTCATTATTTATGATGTCAAATGGTTTCTCTTTCCTGGTAAATTCTTTGGAATTATGAAAGGGTAATGATTTCCCACTCTCCTTCTCTTTCCATCTCATGAAGGGCAAAAGCCAGGGGGCTTTCTTGTCAGGAATTGTCCCTTGAGTATCACTCCGTCCTGCCTTTTCTTCTGCTCGATGGACTTACTAGATATCAATGGATGAGCACACACTGTTACGGTTTAGACCTAAAATGCCCCTCAGAATTCTCACGGGTTCCGAAGTGGAGCGTTTGTTAAGTGACTGGTCCTGGGGGCTTGATACTCACCAGTGGATTTTGATGAGTTCATAGCTGAAGTGCTGTTAGGAGACAGGTACAGTTACAGAAGACAAGCTGGGTCTGAGTATTCTTGTCTCCAGCTAGTCTCTTTGCTCTCTGCCTTCTGGCTGCCCTGGGGAAACAACTTCCTCCGCCAAGCCCTTCCGCATGACATTACTGGAGGGAACCAACCATGGACTGAACCTTCAGATACCGTCAGCCAAAATAACCCCTTCCTCCTCTACAATGTGTGCTGCTGAGGTGACCACACCTTTTCTGCTTTAAGCCTAGGTGTCCTCTAGTTACCGGAAAGTGACTACCTGGACCTATTGCATTTTACATCCAACCAGTATTCACTGAGCACCTACTTTTGCTCTAGGCATCTACCATTTCTGTTACTATTCAGCAAAAATTGATATTTGGATATTCATCCAATTTACATACACTGTGCAAGTAGGAAGGAAGATATATCACTTAGTGTGCTATCTACCAGAAAAATAAAGGTTGACAACTGGGACATTTAGGCTGTATTCTTGGATCTGCCCTTATCTCGTGATATTGCTAAGTCCTTTTTATGTCTGTGGACCTCAGCCTTCTGATTTGTGAAAAATGTAGTGTTGATTGGCAAAGATGATATTTACATCCCTTCAGTTTTAACATTCTAAGAACATCATGCCCATATGGTACTTCTGTAGTTTAAAAAATGCCCAAGAATCTACACTTATGAAGATAACTGTGCTCCTCTGTATTGTGAACATCCCCGTAAATACACATAATCATTTATTTTTCTGTCATGAAATAGTGGAACATAAATTTTTGGACCAGAATATATTAGAATTTATTATTATTTATAATTTATATAATATGTGTATACAGGCATTAAAACACTCCAAGGACATTAAATATTTAACATTTCTAACACACTTTTCTTGAAGTATTTCTCCCCTCCAAGTACTAACCAGGCCTGACCCTGCTTAGCTTCTGAGATAGGGCGCGTTCAGGGTGGTATGGCTATAGACACTTGAAGTATTTTTAAGTGAATAAAATACCGCAAAGTATAAATGCCAGTGCAAAGCTTTAAAGATAGGTTCTGAAGAAGCTAAAGGACCTACAGAAAGGATATTAGAAGGAGACCTTGTGATGTTGGTCTTTGTTCTTCAGGACAATTGAGCTCCATGTACAGAGGGACTGTGCCCTAGTTGAATGAAAAGCCTTTGGTGTAACTCTTCCTAGAGAAGCAAGTTACCTGCCGAGGAACTTGACAGCCACGAATCCATTTTGAAATATTCTGTTAAACACTCCAAAGATTCATTTGGTCGAGTCACGCTTATCTCTGCGGTCTCCATACTCTGCTCTGGTTCCCTGCTGGCTTTGCTCTGCAGTACCCTGCGGGCGGCTTCACACAAGGTCTAGCTAAGTCGCCCAGGCTGACGAACCTGTGATGGTCTCACAGCAGCTCTCGAGGAGTGGATGATAAGGGTGTGCCGCCGTGTCCGGCATAAATTCATCCTGTTTTAATGAATTTCAATAAAATTTCACAGAAGTTAATAATTCCACTGGCTATCTCTACTGGAAAATATTCAAATGAGTGTTATTTTACTATTGTCATATTGAATCCATAATTATTTACTAATTATTTTTTATTTTCAAATTAGTGATATAATAGGGAAATAATAATTTTGAAGTCTTATTTTATGTTTTAAATCCTTTAAATACCAACATCAGTTATCATTTGTAATTTATGTGCCTAATCGTTCATCTGAGTCTCAGTTCATTTCTCATATGCTTCTATTAACTTCTAAATTATTACAGTGATAGAAATAATATATGAATACATAGAGCTAAACACATGAGGTACTTAGTAAATACTATGGTAATATCTTGATCATTGTTGTGGGTAATGAGATAAAGCGCCATCAGAAAATCATCTCTTCATAGAAGACAAAGATTAGGAAGTTAGGTTTTGTTACTTTACCTCCTGATTGCGTGAGAAGTATTTGTTTTTTATTGCTACGGAAGACATCTAGCAAAATGACGGACAGTCTAATATGGGTGAACCCAAAGCAGACTCCTAGTTCATCGCGGGATGTAGAAAGCGCATAGATTCCTAAGAGGCCTACACGAGAGCTCGGAATCGGTTATATTTTGATTTATATTTCCCAGGTAATTACCATAAATATAGCACGGTCTCACTTTATTTAATACAATTGTTCTTTTTTAGTGTGAGGCTTTCAGATGGGGGGAAAAGCGATTTTGCTTTTACAGGAGAAAAGACCAGCAGTGGCTCCGCGTCGCTTCGCAGCTACGCCTCCAGGTGGCGCCAGAGCCCCGCGCTCGGGCCGAGTCCGTCCGAGGGCGCTCGGCCCCGCGCGGCGCGGAGTCCAGGTCCGGGCGGGGGGCCGGGGCGACTCCGCGCGGTGGCACGGGCGGTCCGCTCGTCCCGGGCCGAGGCCAGCCCCTTCCTAAGGCCTTCCGTGCAGGTCGTTTCTCAGGCGCGGAGGCTCCGCCGAGTCCGGGAACCGGGCCGGGTCTCAGGCAGACCCCCGGGCCCTGCGTCGCAGCCGGCCCCGCGTCCCGGCGGGGCTCCGGGGAGGCGACCCGAGGCCGGCTGCGGGCGGGGCTGCCGTCCGGGCTCGGGCCTGACCGAGGAACCCGGTGTCCCCACAGGCTCCATCCCTTGCATTTCTTTTTTTATTTGCAGGACCGGGGACCGAACTCAGGACCCGGCAGCCAGGCAGCAGCACCACCGAGCTGCAGCCCCGGCCCACGTCTTGCTACTCAAACCAAGAGCAGGCTGTGTCCCCGGCAGCCGCAGACTGGCGACACCGTGGATGGCGCTGCTGTAACAGGTGGGAAGAAAATGTGCCGTGACAACTGAGTGTGAACGCGCAGGCCTCTTAGGGACAACGCGACGGCAGCCCAAGCGCGCTGCAGCGAGGGCGAGGGGCGGATCTTCACCAGAAATCTCCACGGCCGCCTCGCTCATGTGTTGAGCTAATTTTTTCGCTCGGTGAATGTTGCCCATACACTGGGAAGCGAGACAGGAGGACGCTGGGGCGAAGTAGAGCTTTACATACTTCCCTAGGGACGCCGATTTTATGAAAATAAAGAGAAACAAACCAAAGCTTCCTCGTTCTTCGTCTTCGTCTCCCTGCCCCGTCCTGCGCGTCCTCCTCCTCCATCTCCTCCTTCTTCTGTTCTTTCCCAGCAACAGCAGCAAAGAGCAACATTAAAAAAATTTTTTTATTGGTACATTATGAATACACATCATCATCGCACTCAACATTGAGAGTTTGTACCAGATTTCGACATGACTTGATTCTCACTTTCCCCCTGCCCTGCAACCCTCACCCCCTATATACATAATATTTGTTTCCTTTTTTCTTTATTACGTGGGGACATTCTTGTTCTTTATTATGCTATCACATTCTTTTCCCCCTCGTTATTTACCCGTACACGCTCTTCTCTTTTAAATATTTTCTATTTCACAATATTAACTATACATACTACAACTCAGTTGTAACTTCATTTTCTCATACCAGAGAAAGGATATGGTATTTACACATCTGTGACCTATTTATTTCACTTATGAGGATGTCCTCAAGGTACATCCATTTGAGAATGAATGACTCAATCTTACCATTTTTAATGGCAGAACAATAATCCATTTTGTAAAAGAACCATATCTTCTTTATCCAGTTTCCATTTGGATTCTTTCCAAGATGTAACAATCACAAACTGAGCTGCTATAAACATGGGTGCACATATGTCACTGTGATATGAGTCTTTTAATGCTTTTGTGTACATACCTAGCAGAGTGGTGGTTGGGTCAAATGGGACCTCCAATCCTAGCTTTTTGAGGAATCTCCAAACTGATCTCCACAGGGTTGCATGAGTCTACAGTCCCACCAACAGTGGAGAAGGGTTCCTTCTCCACAGCCTCGCCAACATTTGTTGCTGGCTAATTCTGGAATGGCAGCCATTCTTTGTAGAGTGAGATGAAATTTCATCTGCATCTCTCAAATGGCCAATGATGTTGAGCATTGCTTCATATACTTCTTAGCTGCTCTTACTTCTTCCTCTGAAAAGTATCTGTTCATTTCAGATGCCCATTTTGATCAAGATTTTTTAAAATTTGCATCTTTATTGGTACATTATGAATACACATCATCATCACATTCAACATTGAGTTTGTACCAGAATATGACATGACTTGAGGGCCGGGGATTTAGCTCAGTGGTTCCGGCGCCTGTCTTGGAAGTACCAGGACCTGGGTTCAATCCCCGGTAACCACATACCATACTGGGAGTGGAGACTCACGCCCAGAAGCAACCAGTACCACATATCACAGTGCCGGGCGTGGTGGCTCAGGCCTGTCATCCTAGCACTCGGGAGGCAGAGGCAGGAGGATTGCTGTGATGTGAGTTGGAGGCTGAGCTCAGGGCCAGCCTGAACCACAAAGCGAGACCCTGTCTCAAAAAAAAAAAAAAAAAAAAAGACATGAGTTGATTCTCATTTTTTCTCCTTTCTGCCGGCCCCGCCACCCCCCACCCCTATGTACATTTTAAGCACTCCGGTTCGCTGTGGCCCAGAGGGAGGGCGAGCGTGGGAGCCGCAGCCGGTCCCCTCCCTTGCCAGCCTCGCGCCCGGGCTCCTCCCCGGGCCCAGTGTCTTCTTCGGGACTGGGGTCTGCGTGGCCTCTGCTCGGCTCCCCGTCCCGCCCTCCTCCGTGCAGAGGGCCCGAGGCCCTGGAGTCCTGACGGGGCCCTTCTCAGAGGAGGCAGCGGGGATGCAGTCACAGCGCCCCGGCGGAGGGCCTGGAGGTCCCGGCTCCCAGCACCGCTGCTGCACGTGGCGGCTTCAATTCCCTCCTTGCGACCGCAGTGAACGGGCGCCCCCAGCTTGCTTGGCGCCGCTCTGCGCAGGCGCTGCGTGGGACCCCGTGAAACCAGGAGGCGATCTCTGCTCTCAGACAGGACGGGAGAGAAATGGGCAGCACAGGGAGACTGTGACACTCCCCTGGGGTGCGGGAGTCATTCTCCCTGAGAGCTGCGGAGTCGGTGACGACCTAAGGGGACAGGTGTGGTGCCGAGGGGAGGGAAGAAATCTTAGCTTCATATTTTGTGTTAAAAGTATTTCAGGATAAGCATCGCCGAACTTTGCCCCAAAGTGTGTGTGTAGAGGCTCGGTATTCTGCAACGTACTTTGTGAATTATTTTCAAGGACATGAGCTAATTTATATCATCTCTGATGGCTCAGAAGGATGACTTTTTTGGTTTCTATCTTATAAAGAAAGCGATAGCATTTTCATTTCCATATTCAACTGGAAGGAAGAAGAAAGGGGCAAGTTAAGATTGGGAGATTTAAAATTTCCTCTTATAGTTTGTTGTCTGAAAACCTGATATATGTGATTATTGGGGAAAAAAGGGGATAGTTTAGATTTACAGGTGTACAGGAAGTGTAATTATGTTATAATGGTGCAATTCTCAAAAACCCACTTAAAATAAAAGTCGATATTCATGAGATGTTTGGAAGTAGGCTATTTAAGAGGATAATCTCACTTTTAAGTGTAAGGTAAGTGTAAGGTTTGCAGCTACTTCCTCACAGGTAATCATAATTTTGGGGCACACATTAACATCATCGCCTGTGCCATTCTTGTCATTTTGCACCAAGTATCAAACACTGGCAAGATAAAAGGAGCACGAGGGAGATGCCGAGTCACTCGGCTTCCACTGGTTGGGGGTCAAAGGGGGGTGTCTGTCTGTCTGTCTGTCTTGAGGAACCCTAGAGGTTGAGCGCTCGGTGCTCAGAGCACCCCATTTACGGTTACGCCCCACACAATGGTGTTTGTCCCTAACCGACCACATGTGCGACAGTGATCAGTTTTATCAGGTTATGATGGAGCCGAAAACTTGTAGCTGCCTGGTGACCTTGTGGCTTCGCGCTGCGGAGAGCGGCGCATTGTGTGCACGCGTGTGGCGACGCTGCTGGGAAAGCGCAGCCCCACAGCCGCGCGGAGACGGGCGGTCTGAGAAGGGCGGCGCAGCTGCTGGACTTTCCTACTTACTGCATCCGCTTCTTGTCATCGCTTCTACTCCTCCTGCCGACGGTCAGCAGGCTTGTTACGCTGCCAGCCGCTGCAGAGCTCTTGTGTTCTCCGCGCCCGTCGATGGCACCACGCGGCCACTCGGAGCCGAGACTGAGCTGCTGCAGGCCGTGTGGTCACCCTTAGACTCTGACGGTGGTGACTTACGGCACACCTGTGACTGTGTTTTTCTTTTAAGCAAAAGATGTTAATGTAGAGTTGTTTTTTCTGAACTAAAACTTCAACATCCAGGTTTAACGGCAGAGCTGGCACTTTGCGATGAGTGAGTGTCCTGGGCCACAGCCTAGGCCTCCGCCCTAGGTTTGCCACACTGTTCTGTGCTCTTTGTGTACAGAGGAAATAACTTAATGCTGTGCTTCTCACCGTGGATCCCTGCGGTCGGGAAACCTGTATCTGTGGAAAACTGTATGAATATTCTGATATGCAAAAATTTACATTTCTGCCATCTTTACTAAAGGTATTTAAAATGCTAAAATATGATGAAACACACATTCATCTGAAGTATGAAGCAACCCCTCAGGAAAACCTTTCAGAACTTCAACATAACCCCCAGGAAGCATTGTCATTTGTCATGTATAATTAATATTTCCCTTTCTTCCCTCCTTGAGCACAGACATTGCAAAATAAGTCATGTGGCTTTGTAATAAATAACACTGTTTTCTACAATTTGTTTCCATGGCTCGACAGATGTAGGATGTAGTTAGTCAATTCTGAAAATTTATACATTCTGCTTAGTCTTTGTTTGCAGAAGCAAACATACTTGCTAATGTACATAGAGGCAAAAATCTTCACTTTGTAATGCTGAAAAAGCACACTGAGGTCATAAATCTTTCATTTCAGTGTGACAACATAATTTATCATAAGTATGATGGGAATTGAGTGAAGTGAAAAAGTTATGAAATTCTTAAAAGTTGAAAGGCCCTGGGACTAACATAAACACTTAGTCTATTTAATATAATTTCACGTGGAAACTATGGTTGGTGGTCTTCCTCTGGAAAGGTTTCAAATTAGAAGTGCATTTTGACATTCAACATGTTAGGGTCATGTTCAGGATACAGTTACTTCAAGTCAGTTTTGGATTTCTTCTTTAGGGGAAGAAACATTTATATGGATAACCCACAAGTAATTGGCCTAGCACATTAATACACATTTCAAAGTTTATTGGATTGTGCAGGGTCTATTGGAAATTCAAATCTTTACACACAGTAACCCCGTCATCTAACCCAAATGAACTCAGCAAGTTTTTAAGCTTTCTGGTTCATGTCATAACTTGATAAAGTCATTTCTTAGAGAAATAAAAATCACGGATATGAGTGAGCTTGATCCAGTACTCCTCTCACTAAACAGGAGCTGGTGATAAAATACTTTATTTTAAAATGATAAGCAGAAAAACACAAATACAAATGCAGCAGAATCATTGGCAAATGATTCTGTTAACTTCTCTAGTCATGGCAGTAAAAGTTCAAAAGTAAAACAAATTTTCACGTTGTTAACATTTTTCTATAAATAACAAAAAGCTAGTTATATTACTTTAAAACATTTCAGTCTTTTGAGCAAATACACCATAAACAGTAGCATGTAACTGAAGTTGTTGTTTGAATTACTCTATCAAAAATTTCATTCAGTTATATATGTGCTGCAAACACAGCTGTAGTTGTGCTGTAGTTGAAGCAAAGGCAGATATTTTTCCCTCTGGGTTTGTTTTTTGGAGACAGGGTCTTGCTTTGTACTTCCAGCTGTCTTTGTTCTGACTGTGTAGCCCAGGCTGGCCTTGAACTCATGGCCCTGCACCTAACTTGGTCTCCTGGCTGCTGGGATTATCGATCTGTGCCACCCTGCTTGGCTAGATATTTTAACTAAAATAGATAAATAATTGTTTGGGTTTGCTTGTGTGATTAACATTTACCTGTATCTGAAATAGTCTCCTTTTCCCCCAATAAGCTAATTTCAGAAGAAACTCCAGTTTTCAGAGAAATATGTAAATTAAATTCAGTGTCTTTTTATCTCAAAACACATCTGCAAGCCATCTAGGTGACAGGCATTACTAACTATATTTTTTCTGAGAGATGCAATTGGATTTTATAGATTAAGATTATGACATATTGAGTTGCCTGCTCTATTGGGTAAGGGAGCTCTCCCGGGAGTGAGTCGCATGGGCTGGCAGCGCCTTTACCCTGAGACCTTCGTCAGTGTCCCAGAACCACAGAGGAAGGAGGCTCTTCGTGCTGGAGGGAGGAAAGAGCTTATGTTAGGGCCAAAGCGCTCTCAGGTGCTTCTCTGTTCTAGAGACCGTAAGTAGTGGGTTTCCACTCTGTTCTGTTCTGTATAAGGGATTATTGTCAAGGGCACAGAAAAGGTAGGCTTTTCCTAAAATATATAGACATGTAACTATCATAAAATATAGATAATATGTAATTACTCAAAGAAGACACTTAGAAAACAAAAATCTTTGTTTCTTTGCCTGAAGAGTCCTGTCCAACCCTGTCACCGCTCTCCTTCCTTCCACACGACTACCTTGGATTTTCTTTGCAAGTGGGGGGATCCCAGCTCTGGGTAGCTGGGAATGTTTGTAAGGCCCGAGGTTTGGTCAGAAGTAAAAGAATGCCTGTGGTCTACTTTTCCTCTTCTGAATCCAGAGGTCCTGACTAGGAATGGCTCCAATTAATTCTGGCTCTGGAACTTCGTGAGCTTCTGGCCCACAGCATCCATTACAGCCCTTCATCCACAAATCACCCAGGAGTGTAGACTTTTTTCTCCTTTAACCACATATACCTTTAGATGTGCAAGTCTCGGTTCTCACATGTTCATAGCTTTTAAGTGGTTTTTGTACAGGGTATATGCTTGGTATGTCTCTCTGACCCCAATTTATCCCACACAGTCTGTTCTTTGGTCAGACTTTACTGATGAAAAAGAAAACAGTGCTATTACTTGATAATTTGCCACATACATTTTATGGATGAGGTAAAGTCCGAAGCAAAAGTTGCATAAACTGGAGGCATAAAAAAAAGCAGAGTGCTGAGACTGTCTCTGAAAATGTGTGGTTTAGAATACGAGGGTTGATTCTGCCATGGTGGTGAGATTGCAGGAGGTCAGCGCCCGCAGCTTTGGCTGCTCCTCAGAGCTCTAGAATTCAGGAGTTATGAAAATTCAGGGGCTGTCACTTGTGCACATAAGAGATATATGCTTAAAAGGAAAAAGCGCAGAGCACAACTGAGTATCTTCTTGTGTACAACTTAGCATCCTCTTACTCAAACTGAGTTTCTATAACCATTTGTGTCTAAGAAATTGACAGGGATGGAAACTGGATAATTTAATATAAACTTTGCTTACCAAGAATAGAAACAATTTTTATTGAAACAGGATAGCTATTATATTATATTATATTATATTATATCTCACAATAAACCAATTTCAATTTAAGAAATTAGTTTTGCATAAGCCTAGCTATTAGTAGCAGCTCTCAGAGGACTGATACATTTCATTATTTTTATTCTCCCTTCCTGAAATTATATTGTGGTCTTTTTTTGTGTATGGTCTGGAGAGAAAAATAGTGGAATGCTGACCAAACTTTCCTGAACAGCTCCAGGACTTCCAGGTGTAACCCTGACCGCCAGAGGAAAACTAATACAGGAAGGGACTGGCCTGGTCCAGAACTGTGCTAGAGGTTTTTTCTGCTGGCATGAACATCAGAACATGATGCTTACCAGCATTTGGACTGCAGGGCTTCTAATCATGTTCCTTCAAGTTCTCAGGCTTTTGCCTTTAAAATGAAAGTTATTTCTACTGGGTGTGGAGACTCACCCCAGCAGCAACCAGTACCACATACCACAGCGCTGGGCGTGGTGGCTCACGCCTGTCATCCCAGCACTCGGGAGGCAGAGGCAGGAGGATTGCTGTGATGTGAGCTGGAGGCTGAGCTCAGGGCCAGCCTGAACCACAAAGCGAGACCCTGTCTCAAAAAACCTTAAAAAAAAAAAAGATGAAAATTATTCCATCCATTTTCCTTCTTCTAAAGCCTGCCTACTTGTGCTGAGCCTTCTTCTAGGGTCCTGAGGTCTCCACCTTGCAGGGAACTACTAGGAGAACTCACTTACCCAATAGAGCAGGTGACTTCTCAGCCACCGCAGACACATGAGACAATTCCCCAAATGAATCCATCTCATGTATCTGCTACAGACCCTACTAACTCTGTCCCTCTGAGGAGCCATAATATAACATTTTGTAATTGAGTAAAGTAAATTACTGTACTGTATCTACAGAAGGCGCAAAACTATAGGAAAAACATTCTAGTACTTTGTAATAAAAATATTCAATAGACTAGGAATAGAAGGAAACTTTCTAAACTGATAATATGTGTCTATGAAGACTCATAGTTAACATTTTACACAACAAGAGAAGATTTAATGCTTTTTCACTGAAATTAGGAACAAGACAAAGATAAACATATTCACTGATTGTACTAACATTTTACTGGAATTTCTAGCCAAGTCAATTAGGTAAGAAAATGAAATAAAATATCCAGATTGTAAAGAGAGTAGTGAAACTACACTTGCAGGTGACATAATTTTTCATAACAAAAAAAAAGAACCTTAAAAGAAGTCACTAAAAGTATCAGAATTAATAAATAAGGTTTAAAGATCAATGTACCAAACCAATTTTATTTTATGTACTTATGTGGGAGTCCAGGGAAGAGGACACAGCCACAACCCTTGAGATGAACTTCAATCCCTGATAGTACCACAATCAAAGGATTAATAACCAATGAACAACCAAGTCCTAACCTTGGGAAGAAGAAAGAGCTCAGGCTCTGCTTTGCTACTCCGAGCAGCAACAGCCTAAGGACAGATACTGACGAAGCAGAAGCAGGAGCAGAGCCCTTAACCTGAGCCCCCACACCTTTATTTGGTACCAAGCCTTTAACCCCTAATCCTAGCATGCATAAAGCAGGGTGGTCCCACAATAATCCCTATAGTTGAAGATTACATAGGGCAGGGCAGACATCCTTAAATCCCAGTAAGTCTTAAGGCCAATAATCCTAGTGCAGTAATCCTTGTAGTTTAAAATCCCACAGGGTGGGGCAGATATTGGTAATAATCCCAGTAGTTGATCCCACAGGGCAGGGCAGGGCGGGGCAGGGCAGGGCAGGGCAGGGCAGACCTTCTCAAGTCTAAGTAAGTAAATCCCAGTAAGTCAGTCCTAAATTCAAGTAAATGTCTGTGGTTCCTGATATATTTACAGTGAAAAAATCAGAAAATGAAGTTAAGAAAATATTTTAATTTACAATAATATCAAAGACAAAAAAATGGCTAGAAATAATATTTTTTGAAAAAGAAATGTAAAATTTGTATTCTGAAAACACTAAATATGTTAGTATTTGTTAAAAAATTTAGGTGGCCTCAATAAATCAGAAAGCGTTTTTACTCAAGAATCTGGAGACTTACTATTATTACTATTTCCACACTCATAGCTTGATCTATGTATTCAGTTCTATAAAGAACCTAGCTGCTTATAATAAGAAATCCATAGGGTAGAACTAAAATTCATAAGGAAATCTAAATCATTTGACATACTCATTTCTCTCCCAAAAATCAAACTCAGGACTTCGTGCTTGCTAGGCAGGTATGCGCACTGAGCCACGTCTGGAGTACCACACAGCCATAAAGAAAGACAAACTTGAAATATTTATAGCTAAATGGACGCACCGTGCTCGTAAGTGAAATAAATACGACACACATGTAAAGACCTTATTATTTCTCTAGTGTGAGAAACTCAAAGTGTAAATGAGGTGCAGAATAAATAATATATATTGTGAAATAGAAGCAACATCTCCAAAGGGGAAGGGGCACTGGGTAGGGGAGAGGAAAGCAAAGAAAGGAAAGAAAAAATTTGAGATAAGAAGGAGAAGACAGAAGCAGGGCTTCTGTATATAGGGCAGTGGTGGTGGAAGGGAGGGCAGGGGAATGGGAAAAATAAGAATCAAGGCATATCATGTACAGGTACAAATTCTCACTGAGAAGCATAATCATAATGTATACCTAGACTACGCCAATAAACTCAATTAAAAAAACTTACAGTATTCCAGTAATCACAACTGCGTGTACTGGCAGAGGCAAGACATACAGATCAATAAAGTTGAACTGAGGGTTAAAACGTGAAACTCCACCTTTTTGCTTAGTTGATTTTTGCAAAGGATGATTGAATGGAAAAAAACAGATGACACAACAGTGCTGAGAAAATGGAATTTCTGTCTGTGAATGGTGAAGGGGCTGACCGCCCCCTGCTGGCCAAACGCTTCCCCCTGTCCCACTGAGGTCCCGCGATGCTTTTCACCAGACCTTCAAAACTTTCCGGCCACCAAGAACGCGGGAGTGGGGGACCGTCCTGGCGAAAAACGTCTAACAACTAAATGTAATGTGTCCTGCGTGGAGGCTGCGATTAGCAAAAGGACGTAAGGTGAGAATGAGAGAAATCTGGCTAAACCATGAAGTTTAATTAATCATAATGTACCAGCAGTGGTTCATTAATGATAACAAATACACCATAATGATGCAAGATGTTAATGGAAACTGTATTTGGCATATATGTCTGGATTATTTGCTCAGTTTCATGTACATCTAAAACCTTCTAAACATAAAGTTTATTAATAAAAAAAATCAGTCAGTGACTCTAATGTGAGAGCCAAAAGTACGGACCAAAAGAAATCAGAGACTTGTATCTCCATGGCTGTGAATTAGCCACTGTGTTTTAATTAAGACATTAAAAGAAGGAACTACAAAAGATGTAGGTAACGGGATGTCATCAGAATTTCCGGCCATACTTTCCCACATCTTGCTGGTTTCCTGGCGATGCTTCTGCAGTAAGTCACCTGTACACAAGCTTTATCTTACGGCTCCTTCTGGAAACCTGCACTAGGCTGCTCCTGCGACCTGGTCTTGGTCCTTGTCCAGGGCATTTCCTTCAGCCCCAGAAGGGTTTGACTGTTTAAAGATTACCTTGTCTACTGCTAAGGAGTTTGTTTCCTTTGTTTTTCTTTAATATAACATTTTATTTTTTAGAAAACTTTTTTGAGAAGGGTCTCCCTTTGTAGTTCAGGCTGGCCCTGAGCTCACTAGGTAGCCCAGGCGACCTTCGAACTCGAGGCAATCCTCCTGCCTCTGCTTCCTGTGTGCTGGTGTTACAAGTGTGAGCTACCACTCCCGGCAAAAGTTTTAAATTTTATGTAGATTTTTTCCATTTGTGGAAGGGATATAAGCTCATTATACAAATACATCAGATAATAAAGAAACGTGGTAAACAGACAAACATTTTAACCCTGGCGCAGTGAGATGCTCCGTGAGTCAGGCACAGCCTGACGGGAGAAGACACAGCTCTCTCTACGTCTGGGACTGAGTGCTGAGAAACCAGAAACGGTCTCAGGTGACGAGCACACGGTGCCTGGAGACAGGAGCCTCTTCCTGGCTCCTCGTTTAATGTCACCTGACCTTTCCCTCTTTTGTATTTGGGGAAGAATGTTTTCGTTATTGCCCTGAGTTGGGCGAGCAGCAAGAGCACCTGAGGGCGGCTCCACCCTCCAGTTTGTTGTGTTGGAGAGTCAGGAGCTGTGGCGGGTAACTAGCCCTGGAGGAGCTGGGGTATTGTGACCTTGGTTCTGGGGATGTGCAGAGCTCAGCCTCTCGAGACGGGGCTGCTGGGATCAGAGGGGCTTCATCTGGCCACAGTCCACCCGCAAGAAGGTGTCCACCAACAGTGCAGTATTCCTTTGTGACCTGCCTCCGAGTCTACATCCTGAAAGCTGGCCCTGTAGTGCAGGAGTCCGGGACGTCTGGCCAGCTAGATCCCGAGGTCAAATTTGCTCTGCCCCTGCCTGGCCTCTCAGAGTACTTGTGTGGCTCTTTGGCGTGGAAGGAGCAGTGAGGTTAAGTGAAAGGCAGAGAGCAGGACCATTCCTCTGCACGGCTCTGTCTTGGGCGCTTCTCCTTCCGGGACATGACACTCAACACCACAAGTGGAAGGGGGAGAAGTTTATTTTGGCTTATGTTCCTGAAGTTTCAGTTCATTTTTTGATAGGCTTAAGAACAGGATTGGCATGGTGGGGCGGTCTGGGTGGAGGAAACCTGCTGGCCACATGGCAGCCGGGAAGCAGAGAAGGGAGGCAAACTGCTCAGGCCGTGTGCCCTGTCACCAGCCTCTCTGACCAGAGCCCATTTTTCAACAGTGAACTCGGCAGCAGAGCTCACCGATGATGCTTCCTTTCACAAGTGCACACCATGCCCATTACCCTGTGAGCCCCGCCTGCGGACAGAAGGGGCCTTTGCGAGGCATTTATTTTTTTTATCTAAGCCATCACAGATTCCTTGTGGAATGGCTACTGGCTTTTAAAAAATGTCCCCCAGAACAGGGGAATTACTTAGTAGCTAAAATGTTTGTATGTTGGCTGAACTCTGCCTTTCTGGCTCACTATTTCATATCCTGCAAGCCATTAATTTTGTGTTTTTATTGTTAAAAATACAGTAATGCTATCTGGTGATATTACCATGGTAACCATCCCTTGGCAACCAACCCCGGTGGCAGCCTAAATAGTTGGCAAAGGTTTGAGTGTGGAAGAGAAAGAGGAAGGTGCTACAGCTGCCCTCCGGTGCCGCTTGGGCTTCCGGAGAAGCAGCCGAGAAATGACAAGATGGAAACAAGAGCAGTACCTCAGTGGAGACCAGTAGAAGATGAATGGGTCGAAGTTATGTCCGTCAGGGTTCTTTTTTTTTTTAAAGTAATCATGGAAATTTAAAAATTAAACCGGAAGCAGCAACACAGCCAGCCACTCCTTGCTGCGGTGCAGGGACAATGAAGGACGCTCCCCTGGGTGTTGAATCGGCCAGGTTGGGAGCAAGAGCCCAGCGTGTAGTAAGCACAGACTCGGCGTTAGCGGCCCGTCCTCTTGCGCCCCCGTGCCCGCCGGTGCGGTGTTCTCTTGACTGTGAGCTGTCACTGTCTGTGTTGGAGGGCTGGCGTCTCCTTTCTTCCAAGCACATATTAGTATGCACATGTGTGTAATTTAGGGGAGATTTAATTTGAAACATTTTTTTAAAGGTGTGTGTGTGTGCACGTGTGTGTGTGTGTGTGAGTGTGTGTATGTATGTGTGTCTGTATAAATATGTGTGTGTATATATGTGTGTATATATGTGTATATGTGTGTATGTGTGTGTATATATATATATATGTGTGTCTGCATATATATATGGGTGTGTGTATATATATCTGTATGTATATATGTGTGTGTATATATGTGTGTATGTGTATGTATGTACGTGTGTGCGTCTGTACGTGTGTGCACGTGTGTGCGTCTGTGTGTGTCTGCGTATATATGTGTGTATGTGTGTGTCAGCGTGTGTGCGTGTGTGAATGTGTGTGTGTGTGTCTGCATCCGTGTGTGTACATAGTATGTGTCTGCGTGTGTATGTGTCTGCGTGTGTGTGTATGTATGTGTGTATATGTGTGTGTCTGCGTGTATGTGTCTGAGGGCACGCGTGCGTATGTGTGCATGTGTGTGTCCGTGTGTGTGTGTGTGTTTGTGTGCATTGTGAGTATATGTGTGTGTGTTTGCGTGTGTGTATGTGTTTCTGCGTCCATGTGTGAGTGTGTGTCTGTGTGTGTTTGTGTGTGTGTGTCTGCGTTCGTATGTGTGTCTGCATGTGTGTGAGTGTATGTGTGTCTGCGTCCATGTGTGAATGTGTGTTTCTGTGTGCGTGTGTGTGAGTGTACGTGTGTCTGCGTGTCTGTGTGTGCGCGCGTGTGTGTGAGTGTATGTGTGTGTGCTAGTGTCTGCATGCGTGTGCGTTTGCGTTCGTGCATGTGCAGAGCGAGCTCGGTGGCCCGCGTGTCCTGAGTGGAGCTCTCCAGGAACAGAAGCGTCTTCTCCCCTCGCGGGGGACGCAGCCTTGGAAGCCATTTTGTTGGTCTTTGGATGCCTTGCTTCTTGTTTTGTGTCTTTTCACCTCTTTCTGGGTGACAGTTGGTCTTCATTGCTTTCTTTCAGTTGGTCTTTCTTCTTCAGTGTCTTGTTGGCATAATGACTGTTCTGCAACCGGTTACCAAAACAGATGGTGAATGTTTTAAAAACTTGTTACAATGAAAGACACTGCACGACTCCCCTCCGAATATCTGCCTAGCTGTGAACACACTCATGCCGGGGTCTTGCCACGTCTGAAGCAGTTCTGGAGTCCGTTTACCTCTTTGTAGGAGGCATGATGAAATCTGGGGTGAACGCTGCGGCCGAGTGCCTCCCCCCGAAGGCCGACCGCTAAACACATCGCGTGTGTCCTCAGCACACACCTGGTGCCCGTGATGTCTGGCTCTTCCCGCAAGTCGAAATGGCTTCGAAAGGTAACAATTTTGAATAGATTTAGGACCACGAGGCAGCCACAATGACAGGACAAGATGCTCACGAAATGTTTGAGCAAGTGGCAGGGACGCTGGGATAAGTGTGTTCAAAGTTAGGGAGAGTCTGAGGGAGAAGAACGGTGATAGGTCTTTTGTAGTAAGTTAGCAAATGTAGACACTCACTGAGGTTCCAGTAACACGTTGTATGATAAGTTGATCTCTCGTGGACCTGCTTTTCATAGACTGTGACCACTGTCGGGAACAAATTCTTCCTTTTCCTTTCCTATAAGGATTTATTATATCTCAATCCTTAACAGATCTTCTTGTCCCCGACCTCAGCTCATTTCATGCCTCCAGCAGTCAGGGGACCTGGAAACCGTTTCTTTCCATCTGAAACCTGCCGTCCTTTCCCTCTGAAACCTGCCGTCCTTCCAGCAGCCAGAGGGCCGAAGTGAGGGCAGGAAGCCACTGAGCAGCTGGCCTTGTGTCTCTGGGAACTTGTCATTTATGGAAAGGGAAACCAGTCAGAAAATGCTTTCTGCCTCTCTTTCTAGATCTGCTGATACAAAGAGCGTTATTATGTCCTTTCTCATTTTTGTGTGGGGAATCGGTTCCATTTGTCATAACAGATGGAGAGTTATCGATAAAGTTTCCTTTTGATAGCAATGACAGTACTATTCAAATGAAACAGTGTAAAATTATTAATATGCCTTTTTTGAGAAAAAAAAATGCTGACCTGAGTTTGTAGTATTAAAAAAGTCAAGGCAAGCCAGAAGAAAATTCAGTCAAGATATGGCAGCAACTATAATCCTTGTCTGGTAGTTCGAGCAGACATCTCTGCATAGGCTAGTTAAGGAGAAAATAGCTGTGCGGAGAATGATCAAATTATTCCAGAATTATTGTGGAATGTGTATGTCATAAGAGCATGTACTCTGGTGAATATGTGGGTATCACTTTCACCTGAAATTAGAGGAAACTAGATGAAATCATGCATCATTTCATTGATTAAAGGTTAGCGCTGATATTTTGAAAATATGGGGTAGTCAGCCTGTAGACGGGGGATGGGGGAAGCGGTAGCCTGGACTTCTTGCAGCACTGAAGACACACTCTCGGTAAGTTCCCTTACCTTTCAGGATATTCTTCAGACTAAAGCAGTGGCTCTCAAAACTCCGTATGCACCAGGTCTCCTGGGGCTTGGTGGGTCCCATCTGCAGTTTCTCACTTAGTAAATTGGGATGAAGCCTGGGGGGGGGTAATATTTTTTCAAGCACATTGGGCTTGAGAAGTTCAAGAAAGCATATTTTTAATCATTTCTCAGGTGTTACTGAGGCATTTAGTCTTGTGCTAGACTTTGAGAATCAGAGGGCTAGAGTATGAAAATGTCCACAGTTGGCTTCATGAATTAAGGGTGTAATTGTAAACATGAGACACCCCTTTCAGTTAGAAAGTCATTTCTGTATGGGTCAATAGGAAACAGTTAAATAATACTATATAAAAAGAGAACTAACTTTGTTGCAGGAAAATTACTTCATACCTTTTCTATTAAAAAGAGTAAAAGCAAAAGAGAATTGTGTCACAGATTTCCAAAGGGGCTAGAATTTTAGGCAGCGTGGTGTGGTAGTTTTAAAGCACAAGCACGTGGTTACTCAGCCCACTCTTACCTAATGTATTACTTCTTGTTAATTGGCTGATGAATAAGCAACAATGTACGTAGACAATACCAGAATTACATATGTGTTGTATATGTCTTTAAAGTACTCAATAACTATATTGCGATAAGAATTATAGAAAAAGTAGATTATTTTTCCTCAGCTAAGGAAATAAAATGTCATGGGAATTAAATGTCAAACAAATTCTTCATAAGCCTCTCACTTATTCATTGTGAAAATAAGACTATATGAGAATCAAGCCTTCTTTTCCAATTCACTTTTTGACAATGGGGCAAATGATAATGGAATAACTTGACATTAGTTTTTTTAATTTTTATTTTAAAGCAGTTGTCAGGGTATTTCCTGGGGTGAGTACACATTCAATTCGATCTTGTGTTCTTCTGACACTGCTATTTGCAATACTGCGAAATTGTTTTAAATTTCCATATTGTGACCTTTGGATCAGTCACCCTCATATAATGTTAGACCCCTCCAGGGAAACAGAATCGCTGTTTATTAAGTATGGCTACTGTAAAGTATTGGCTCTTTCGATTATGGAGGCTGAGAAGTGTCAGGATCTGCTGTCTACCAGCCAGAGAGCCAGAAAAGCTAGGACACAGTTTGAAGCCCCCACTGCTGGAGACCAGTGGTGTAGATTCTGCTCCCTGTCTTAGCACCATAGAAACACGCGTGCTGATGGGGTTGACATCCCACTTCCGCCTCGGACAGAGAGTGGGAAATCCAAACTTCCTCCTCCTCGTTGTCGTATTGAAGACACTGAGATCGGAGGACGTCCTCCCACATGGGGAGGGTCGTGTATCTTACAGTCTGACAATTCAGTGCTAGTCTCTTTTGAAAGCACCTAAGAAATACCTAGGGGAAATGTTCAGTGAGATATCTGGGCATTCTGGGTCTTACTTGAGGTGACACGTGTAGTTAACCATCATACAGAGATTAAAATGCTATCTGCTAAGACAAGAATACCCGTGGATAGATTCTGTAAATGTTTCCAGTTACAGGAATGACATGCTAATGTTTTTCTAGGTACCTCGGATTACCTAGGAAAATACAGTTGGTCAGATTACCTCCTCTCCTGAGAGTTTGCTGTCTCCACATATAAAAGATAAATGCCTTCATGAAGTGTGATAGAAAAGCGGTGAATGCTGCTATCCAGTGCTGTCCAATAGCAAACCAGGCTCAGAAACACTACAGTGTGTCATCATCAGCCTTATTTGCTGGCTCGCTTACCATGTGGCTTTTAGCTCTTCACGAAGTCAAAATGATCATGAAAGGTAAACATTTTGGATCAATACAGGACATCAAGACAGCCATGATAGTGCAACTGAGGACAGTTATGAAAAAGGATTTCCAGAACTGCTTCAGAAAGTGGCAAGAAATATGGGATAAAGGTGTGTGGAGTGAAGGGGGAGGATTTGGTAGGGGATGAACAGAATTATGTCTTTTACTACAATGCACTGAAAAAATTTAAACACCTCCTTCAATAACATTTCATTATATATAAATTCTGAAGAGGCATCATCCTCATATGAAGTGAGTTAAAAATAAAATAGTTACATTACTGCTTTCTTTAGAAATATTTAGAATTAATATATAAAATGATCATATAGCAATTAAACCAGTGGTACTTCATACAAGAATAGCAACAAAGAAACCTACTTCTACTAAAATCTTCCTTATCATAATAAAGTGTTGTGAGATTTGTATGATTGTGCCATCGCTGTAGTTGGTGTGCTCCTTAGATAATTTAGATTATTTGAAATTATTTTATTTAGGGGAATTGTAACTTTTAAAAATATAACTTATAGGAAAAAAGTGAAAGCATTTGTTTCAGATCAAAATGCATCAATTTATTAGCCTAGAAATTCTGCTACACCTCTGACTCACAAAAGTATGCATTTGATATCGTGAAATAGGAAGAAAATGTTCAAAAAGAAAAGGGAAAAGGGGAGGTTAAGTAAAGAAGGGAAAGAAAAAATTTGATGGTAAAAAAAGAGGAAATAAAATTTATGTATGTGGGGGCAGGGGATTTAGGGAAGGCAAGGGAATGGGAAAAATGTAAATCAATGGGGAAAATGGTACAAGTACTCAATGTTGAATGTGATCATAATCTACCAATAAAGTCAATTAAAAGTATGCACTTGAGGGGCCAGAGATTTAGCTCAGTAGTCCTGGTATCTACATGGCAAGTGCAAGGTCCTGACCCCATAGTAGTAACCCCATAGCATAGTGCTGGGTGTGGTGACTCACGCCTGTAATCCCAGCACTCAGGAGGCAGAAACAGGAGGATTGATATGAGTTTGAGGCTGGCCTAGGCTAGGTAGTGAGTTCAGGGCCTGTCTGAGCTACAAAGTGAGACCCTGTCTCAAAAAAAAAAAAAAAAAATACGTATTTGAGTGATTGGCTATTGTGAATTTAGTCTTTTGGAAATTTCTACCTCTCTTTCTAATTGCAGCATTAGATTATTGTTTTGCTTAATACTTGCTCTAATTAATCAATTTATAAATAATATATATATACAGCATTATCTCTAAAGATAAAGGACTGAAAGAGGCTACATTAACCTAGAAAACTAGCATAAATATGTACCAAGGTAGATTTCAGCACTCTCTCCTTGGTGACTGAAAGACCACCCTCTTTTGCCAGTGAAGACAGCAGTGTAGCCCCTCCCCATTCTGCTGCTTCACTCCAGGTGGACGGCAGGTGATCCTAGTTCTTGGGGCCTTGTACCACCTGTAACATTTCTGTTTGGCTTAGCTGTCTATCATCATTTCAGGATGGGAACTGTCACTGAAAGGACTAGACTATGGTGAGGGGTGTCAGGTTTCTTCAGAGGGACACAGTTGTCATGAACCTTCTCCATGGGAATCATATTAACTGGGATGATGAACCCAGATCACAGGAGAGGAGCGAGTAGGTGAGAGCCTCAGCCCACACTGACCGCCTCCTGCTCGTTGGCGCCGTGTTCAGAGACAACCTACTGGAGATGACTCACCTGCCTCGCAAGACAACCTCTGTTTTCCTACCTATATGGTCCTGTAACTTGTATTGTCATGTTCTGGAAGCCTCAACCCTTCTTTGTTTGAGTAGTTCAGCCATCGGAGCTTTCTTTATAGGTCCTGTTTGGTGACCTTGCACAAGCAGCCTGTGGACTTGTCTCCAGCTGGCGTGCGAGATGGGACAGTCGGAGAATTGCTTGGCTATGCAACCCCCCCTCCCCACAGCTGCTGGTCGAGGTTATTATGAAAGTACAGAGGAAAGAAGTTCATTTTTCTTATATATCTCTTTCTCATTTTCCATAAAACCTGCTAAAAGAGTGCCTTCAAAGAACAGAAAAATAAAAACCCAAACAGAAAAAAACAAAAAA
>PVIR01028251.1:0-22114 GCA_004026965.1 Petromus typicus
ATCTTCATTTTCCTCACTCTCTATAATTATTATCCATAATAGAGAGACAGAAAAGTACAAGATATAAATCAGATAAGCAGATAGAGGAGGAGCTGAAATATAGAGCTAGGGGAAAAATGATATTCTGGTACCATGTTCAAAAACATATTCTTTTAGTTATTTCACAACTTTTACATTGACTCTTGGACTCATGGTATATTAGGTAGAGAATATAGTAATTTGCAATATATATCATACATATGTACTTATTACACACTAATACTATATATTATAATATATATTATAATATATATTTTATATGTAATTATATTTATTATAATATATAATATATATTATAATATATTATATATATGTATATTTATATGGTATGGTAAGGGTGCATAAGAAGAACTATTCAGAACAAATAACCTTTGTGAAAACGGAGGAATCTGAAAAGATCCAAAATTATTTTTCTTGTGAAATTTTCTCATCTTTGTTTTCTTAATCCACAGAGTAATAGATATTCCAATTATGATTAAAAAATAAATGAGAAAGAAAAGAATATTCAAGAACATAATGGAGTAAAATATTGATTTTAACTAAAATCTCCTCACCAGTCATCATTGTTAAAGACAATGAATCCTTTGTTTCCTCTTCCAAAAGCTACTTGGTTGTTTCCATTGTCCCACCAGTTCGTGAAAGGCTGGCCATTAACAACGTTTCGAAAAGCTACCATGTTCCTAAAAGCACAAACTCGTATGAGATTCTGATATCTGTCAACATAAATAATATAAAGTGGGAAGGAAAATTTCCTAATAGGGGATATTGCTCAATGAGTATTCCCACCTTATTTGACGCCAACGGTGTTCACAGACCCAGCCGTTGCCACAGGTAGTATCTGGGTTAATAGTTACTTCTTTAGTCGCCCCATTGTTATTTGGTGGTCCGATCCAGTCATTGACATCCTTAATAATGACAACATCTCAGAATTGTAAACACATACATATACTTACATTTTCTTTATATTTTTAATGGGTGCATTTAAGATGCACATAATGATAACATTCATCATAGATAATTTGTACCTGTCCATGATGTACCTTGCTTTTTTCCCCTTGCCCTCCCCTCCCTCAACCCCTCTTGCAGCACCATGAATGAAGATTTTTTTTTCCACCTATTCTCTTTTCTTCTTCTTCCTCCCTTCCTTTCACCATCATCCCTCCTTTGTTCTCTTTCACATTTGAACATTTTCTCTCATTTCTCAATATCTATTATATATATTTGGCCTTTATTTTTACTTTCAGTTCCTCATACTACAGAAATTGTGATATTTAAATGTGTACAATTTATTTCACAAAGAATATGGCCTCAATGTGCATCCATCAAGGTGTCTCGGGCTTATTCTTCTTCATGGCAGAGTAGTACTTCATTGTGTTAATCACACACACACCAAAAAACAAAATAACAAAAACAAACAAACAAACAACAAAACAAAACAAAACTACATCTTCTTTCTCCATTATACCAAAGGCAGTTGTTCCTGCTACTTCTTTTCTGAAATGTCTTGATTTATGTTCCAGTCCCTACCATATTCTTAAAGACCTTTACTGAGTTTTCATATTTTGAAGACTTATTTTCCAGTGCCACATTTAAGGAATAACAAATTGTTATCTTGTCATTTTCTTTCCAAGCAATAGCTTCATAATATCATAATTGAATGTCATTTAAAGGGCAAAGACAATAATGTCAGGAACAGCAGGGTTAAAATTTAAGCTTCAGTAGTACTACCTAAAAAACAATCAATGCACATAACTTCTGTGAGCCTCAGTTGTATTATCAGCAAAGTAGGGATACTGTTTGGTGGCTATAAAAATAAAGTAATTCCTGTCCTGTAACAATTGCAACATTAGTTGATTTCCTATTACCTATTTGATAAACATACAAATCATCATATCCTGATCATCTTTTCTAAATAACAAAATATTTAATATGATGTCATTTAATTCTGACTGACAGCACTCAAAACACTGCTTTTCAGAAAACTAGGGTCATTCCTTAAAGAATACCAACATAAAATTATGTCATATAATAATTATGACAAAACCCAAAAGTTTATTTTAGCATACTAAAGTACTACAAAAGAAGTAGAAATAATCTATGACTGGTGACATCAAAAGAACAATTAATGAAAGTGTAAAATCAATCACTTCAATATAAAGGGAAATATTCTAAGCATCAAAACTCTCTAACAGTAAAATGTATTATTGTGTAGAGAAGTGGGCTTCTTAAAATGAACCTAAGAAAAATATCTAGATAGATATTTGTCTGACATTTAGGGAAAAGGAATCTCTGCTTTAGGTATAAAGTTATATTTGATGATGCTTCTGAAATTTTCAGCTTAAAATGAAACTCTTTTAGCCTGAAAAAAATTTTCCTAACCCTATTTCTCAATTCATTTTAAAATTGCAATTCAGATTGATACTTCACTATATTCAAATATTTTTCTCATTCTTATTGCTCCTGCAAATTTCTATTTTTAATATGCAAATTTTCCTTCCTCATATTCCCCCTAGTTAACTTCAACTCAGTTTAATCATTCCTTTTCATTACATACAATTTTTTTTAAAAAAGATTAACAAACATCTCTTTTCCTCAAATGACAGGCAGGAACTGTTTTAGGCACTTTATACGTATCAGTATGCATAATCTTCATTTAAACATTATGAGGTGACATGAAAAATATGTATTTTAACTTCTATGTCTTCCTCCTTTTCTCATCTGACTTTTTTCTTCTTAATCATGGATGGATATTTATTAAATATCTGAAAGTTTTCACATTCTTTGCCATCAAGGAACATAAATTTTGCCTTTTAATATCCTTTGCATTATTTAAACCCAAGTCTGCATTTTGTTTGACAATGAAATAAATATGTAGTGAATACATATGAAGTAGAATAGCCTCATGTGACAGTCAAACAAACCTACCTGTTCTTCTTAAGAAAAAAAGGACTTTAAACACCTCCAAAACTTACTTTTCCATTTTGGAAATTTCGGTCCCAACGGTAGCTCGACATCACCCGAGTGAATCCATAAGGATGAGCAAGCATGAATCCTACGGCCATTTTGTACATTCTGAAAACCAGAGAATCACATTATAGGAAAACAGTTGTACCCAGTCACTCAATGGGAGGTAGGAAGTGTGGGGAACGTCGTTTCCTACCTAGCGTCCCAGAATGTAAGAATAGACGATCCTCCAGCTCCATGTCCCCGCTGGTTGTCATGGTTATCCACAAAGACAAGTGCTCGGTCAGAAGGCATGAAGGCCCAGCCTTCTCCCCAGTTCCTAATAAAAAATAAAATTTTATCTATATCTACATTTTATATATATGTGTGTGTGTATGTATCTATATTATTTATAAGAATCTGCATCCCTTTCTATATAACATTCTCAAGTAAATTCTCTCCATGTTACTTGTAGGATAGTATATAGATTGCTGTCTGTATATAGATAGATATATAGAATTTTATTAATATATAGTCATATTTATGTGTATATATGTAATTACATTTTTGCATATATAATGAATGATTTTATTTTATTCATGTTCCAGATGTAATATTCTTCTATTAGAAAAGTTTCTTTTAGAATTTACAGATTTCAACGTATTATAATTTAGATGAACTTCAGAAGTCAACATTCATATTGGAATACATACAGTAAACTGGTTAAACCATATATGATTAAAGCTGGGCTTTAAAACTGTATTTTTGTAACATAAGCATTTCATATTAATTAAGTAGTAAATTCCAGAAAATTGACATATTGTAGATAATTCATTAATGGTAGGGCCATTTTTAATATAAAGGATTTAAGAGATTATAGGCAAATAATTGAAAGTCAAACCTAGAAGACACATAGAACACATAGGCTCAAGTCTCTAGGTGAAGTTTTGGGTTTCTCTAATGTTTCCTTGTGAGTGAGAAACCTATTAGAATATAGGATCAATTGGGATTGGTGACCTAGTAACACTGAATAATTAACTTCTTGGTAGTTATTTTTAAAAGAAGGATACAAGAAGATTAATCATATTAAGTTGTTTGATTAATAGATCTGTGGAAAAATTGAAAAAAATTATATTTTGCTTACTTTAAGTAAGACATCTTCTCTCCGTTCCACTTGCGAATAACTGTCCCCAGCGTGGCACCATACTTGAATTCGGTCACACGGCCATTTCCAAAGTATTCACTGCTTTTAATTGCCTCACCACCCAGGTCAATGACCTAGTAGAAACATGGGGGAAAAGATAAGTTTAAATGAGAATTCTATAATGTATGAATTAGTATTTTATTTAAAAAGTCTTAAAGGAATTATGCTATTTAAATGCTTCATATGACTTTCCTCATTATCAAAATTCTTATATTTTTGATAAAGTACATTCTACAATACCAAAATAAACTCGTTGATTAGGTGCACTTTTACCCTGAGAAACTGATCTCACTTATTCTCACAAATTATTATTATTATTACTGATCTCACAAATGATAACAATGATAGCTCACACTAACATAGCATTTACTATCTGATTAACATTTCCAGTGCTTAATAATTATCAATTCATTCAACCAAAGGAAAAAAAAAACAAAAATTATTGTTAGCTCATTTTTTTTACATGAAGAAAATGTGGCAAGCTTAATCAACTTTCCTACAAACACAAGTAAAAGTGATAGACCCAAACAGTTATTAATGGTACAACTAAGATCTAAACTCAGATATATTGGTTTGAGACAACAAAAACTATGCAATTTTCAGTCTTCCATATAGCTTCCATGGAGTTGGGCACTGGGAGGTTTGCAGCCTAAATAAATTCTCCAAACTTCCATAGCAACTACTCTAATAAAGATTTAGGTGTAAATACTGTATCTTTTCTCTGGTATGAGAAAAGGAAGATGTAAATGAGTTTTAATATATATAGTTGATATTGTGAAGTAGAAAATATTTAAAAGGAAAGAGGGTGTAGGGGTAAGTAATGAGGGGGAAAAAGAATGTGATAGTAATAAAAAAGGGTACAAAGCTTATGTATATGGGGGTGGGAGTTGCAGGGTGGGTGGGAGAAGGAGAAAAAATGAGAATCAAGTTGTGTCATATTCTGGTACAAACTCTCAATGCTGAATGCAATGATGATGTGTATTCATAATGTACCAGTAAACATTTGAATAAAAAAAAGAATTAGGTGTGCTATAATTGTTATCTTTGAATACGACAAAATTCAAAAAATACTTCTTGATCTATATCACTCGACCATCAAATTACAAAAATGATGCATTGAAATAACTTTTCAAAATGTCATTTGTTTTCTGATGAACAAAATTTTATTTTATTGTGTGCACATAGCTAGATGGACATACCTCCTGGTAAATGAAAGGTCGGCTTCCTTGAGAGAACCAATTTGTGTTCAGGTTATGCAGTTTATCCAAAACTGCCTTGATGTCTCCAGGCCACATGTGTTTAGAAGCATCAAGCCTGAAGCCAGCTACACCCATGTCAATGAGACGGTTCATGTATTCAGCGATCTTGGAACGCACATAATCCTTTTCCAGTGCAAGATCAAGAAGCCCCGTAAGACGACAGTCTCTGACCTGTTGAGATGAAAATTTTGTGATTGATTCATCACCTCTTCTCTGGAAATCCACTTAATTATTTTTTCTTTTATTTCTGCCTCTGTAGATATGTATGGTGCCTTCTTTATGTGGGGCATAAGAGATATAGAAATACTAACATTTAACAATGGAAATACTTTTGAAATATAGGAAATAAAGGGCATGCAGTTTTTGATTTAGATAATTTTTTCTTTCACTGTCTTTTAATCTCTTTCTTTCTTCTTCTTTTTTTTTTTTTCTTTTTGAGTGCTAGGACTAGTGTTGTACCACTTAAATATATCTTCACTGCAATTACTAGGAAAACATTTCAGAATATTTATTTTTCTTATGTTTAAGCTGTTAATGCTGCTAAGCTGCTTTCCTAAGGAATCTAAACTAACATATAACATGGCATTTGATAATATACAAGTAAGTAACTAAAGGCATTGAGAGTTCTTGATCTATAGTCTTATTTTTAAAAAACAATTACCTGAGCAGCATCATTGTAGCTCTCAATGCCTCCACTTTGTGTTTTGCATTTGCCATCATTAAAATCCCAGCCTGAATATGGAACTGCTGGAAAATCCCTGTTCTGAGGATTGAAGTAACTTCCACAGGTACTGCTGGTTCCGGCAGCATTGCCTTCCCCACACATGTGATTAATTACAGCATCCACATAAATTCGGACCTGAAAAGCAAATTAACTACTTCAGCTTGGTTTTAGATAGAAATCTAAAGCATTATTGCATATTAATAAAAGTCATTGTGAATGACTTTTGAGAGTCATTCATTTATATGGCATTGTCATATAAATAAGAGTCATTGTGAAAAAGAATGTGTGAATCAGTTAAGACAGGTCCATTTTATTGAAACTCCAGTAAGTCACCAGAAGAAAGAAGCAGTTACTCTCTACTTTATTTAGAAATAGTAAAATCTATTTACTCCAGAAACCAATGGAAAAGTAAATGTAAAAATTATAGTTGAGTATATAAGTCACAAAGAAATGATAGAAACTACTGTCACTGCAATATGAAATTCCTAATCAGAAGAAAGTTAAAAGTTGTGCATATTGGTTATAACACTAAAAGGTCTTGTTTTATGAAAAAAACTTTTTAAACTTTAACTTGTCTTTAGTAGATAAATGGCATATGCATAAAGATTTACACCTATTGAGAAGAAAATTGTTGATTTTCAGTTTATCTAAACAAATTTAAAACAAAGTAGCTTAAAAAAATTAAAATATAAAAAATGTCCCTTCAAAAAAGTACAAGGAACAGAAGAAATTATCTTCCTATATAAAAATTTTAAAGGAAATTTGAATTCACTCACACCAACGTTGTTACACCTGGTCACCATGTTCTTGAATTCATCTTCATTTCCAGATCTGGAGCAAATTTTATAGCTAACTGGCTGATATCTTTCCCACCATGGTCTGTAAGGGTTGGTAATTACAATGTTTTCATTGGGTGGAGAGACCTATAAATGAAACAATCTTTGTTTTTAGTCTATTGGTACATTTTACATAGACATAATAATTACATTCAAATTAAAAATTTGTACCTCTTTGTGACACATCTTGATTCTCATTTTTTCCCTTTCCCTGCCCATCCTATCACCCTCAACCCCCTAGATAATGTGCTTTTTTCCATTTATTGTTTTGCTATCAAATTTTTTTTCTTTTCTTTATTTTCCCCTACCCCCTTTCTCTTTTCCCTTTGAACATTTTCTTCCATCCATCGTATTTCATTTCCTTTAGTTTCTCATTTTAGAGAAAATATATGGTATTTACACATCTGTGTCTTATTTATTTCACTTAGGAGTATGTCTTCAAAGTACATCCAGTTGAGTATAAATGACTCAAAACAATTTTAATAAGGTCCCGAGTATGGTTAACTTGATATCATTAGATACTCTCTGGGGGCTAGGATTTGGCTTGAAGGATATTGAGCCTATTTTGGAAGCACAAGAGCCTCAGTTCAATTCCCTATAAAACTAATCAATTTTCTAAATTATTTCTGCTTCTTTCTATATACAACGACATTGCATTATAAACACTTGAAGATATTAAGAGCATATTAGAGATGTCCCGCTCATGTCTGCGAAAAATAAAGTTTTCAACAATTCTTAATATTTTCTTCTTCAGAAAATTGGTTTTAGAATATTTGCATGCACATCAAAACATTACATCATTGAAACTGATTAAAATGCCATTTTGTACAAACATAGTAATGCTGAAATGTATGCCACAATTAATACTTGCCTGAACACCTCCAAACCCTCTGGGTGCTAAGTATCTCTCGCATTCCGCGGCGATGTCCGCCCAGCGCCACTCAAACAGATGGACAATAGATGTGCGTCCGTATTGAGTATGCGGGTCATACTGAGCCCAGCAGAGCCCGACGGCTAAGAGCAACAGGAGGAACCTCATTTTGCTCTGAAGTTGTCAGGCTTCTTTCTAGCAATAGTTTGTATACCTGTATAAGAACACATTTTACGAAGTCAGTCTTTCAATATTAATACAAATTTAGAACTTTATTTTTTTATTTATCATCTAAAAATGGCCATCAATCATAATATTCACTCAGTTGTGAAGGCAATTTACCCTTAAAGGAATTTAAATGATCTTCTAGAACTTAATGATTTTTCCAACTTCAAAAAATAGTAATCTTTTCAAACATTAGGGATTAGTTATATATAAAAAGTCCTTACATATGAATCATTTAATTAGTATTAGATCTTATCAGTAATACAAGGGGAATTATAATTAGTGTCATTTGAATTCATACTCAAAATGTTGTTCTATCTGCAACTATTTGAATAGTTGCATATAGAAAAGGAGATAGAATATTCAATTCAATTATTGCTCCCCTCAGCACACTCTCATTTAAATTTGTGGGTTAAAATTTAAAATTTAAATGCTCATGAATGGGAGAAATAGGCTCCCCTTCACAGAACCATCTGTTTTGTTCCTGGCTACAGCACTAGCATTTGTGGATAGAGCAATAGGATTTGTATAGGTGATGAAGATTTTCTTCAGTGAACTATCTTCATATCTGATATAACAGTAAATAGAATAATTCACCCCATTTTACTACTTTATTTAATAAAATTTTACAAAAGAAATTAATAGTATGGGGGGGGACTTTATTCCATTCACCAATACTGAGTGAAGTACTCTCTTTTCAGAAGCACTGAGGATGATGTACAGGGCACTGTTTTCTCTTCTGTGAGAGCTAACAGGGTAGTGGGAAGAAAAGAAAGGATGAGGGGCCGGGGATTTAGCTCAGTGGTTCCGGTGCCTGTCTTGCAAGCGCAAGGGCCCAGGTTTGATCCCCGGTAATGACATAACAATATGGGGTGTGGAGACTCACTCCAGCAACAACCAGTACCACATACCACAGTGCCGGGCGTGGTGGCTCACACCTGTAATCCCAGCACTCGGGAGGCAGAGGCAGAGGCAGGAGGATTGCTGTGATGTGAGTTTGAGGCTGAGCTGAGGGCCAGCCTGAACCACAAAGCTAGACCCTGTTTCAAAAAACCTAAAAAAAAAAAACAAAAAAAAAAAAAAAAAAAAAAAAAAAAAAAAAAAAAAAAAAAAAAAAAAAAGAAAGAAAAGAAAAGAAAGGATGAAAGTAAATATAATAGTGACAAGGATTCAAGTGTAGAACCTTCTTCCCTAGGTGATAACAGAAATGAAAATGTGCTGAGGAGTATGAGTACACAGGTAACGCTTTGTCTGGGAGGCTGAAGTTAACTGAAAAAGGAAAGGGCCAGAATCGATACAAATTCAGGCTGGCCAGTTAACAACAAAGAAAGGGCCAAGAGTTTCATTGGGTTGCTAGATCTCGATAAAGTCTGGTATTTTCCATTGGTCAATGGCATGATATTTTCACAAGAAATTACATCCTTATTAAAAACTTAGATCATAGTCAAGTTCTTGGAGTTGTGATGACTGACTCTTGTAGTAAGTACATCTTGTCCTGTAGTTCTCTGGCTCCTTGCTATACCTTTTGAGTGTGACAGGAAGAAATGGATACTATCTTTAAAAAGGATAGAGTTCCTGAGTGAAGGCCATGAGTGTGCCTGTCGTTTGTCTCCATTCTGGTTCCTACCTCTCATTTCCCTCTGAAGATTTCATTTTATGTATTCTTAAGAACATGCACGAAGATACCTTCTTATAGTGGCCTTATGTTAACATAGGGACACTGACCCTGCCTAACCTTGGAGGCTGTAAAAACCTTATCCTGTTTTATCTGAAAGAGACAGTGCTGGCCATACAGATGCTCCATCTGGATGTGTTGAAATTCATGTATGAATATCAGTCTGACTTGGAATTGCTGAAATCTGGAAGGCACGAATTTTACAGGGTATTTGTGGCAAACAAGTAGAAGTAGCATAATGGTAAACATAGGTCCCAAAGTGTTAGAATACCGCCAAGATTAGGTTACATTTGGCATAAACTTGCCATAAATTGTCTTTACTTGCATTTATGTAATTATTTGGCTTCCTGTGTACATTCTTAATGTTCACTTATACTTGTTTTGAGGAATTTAAATACACTTATTTATATTATTTTCATTATTTTTATATTTAATCATTTTATATTTAATTATTTCTAATTATATTATTTATATATTTATATTGTATATTATTTATTTATATTTATTTTATATATATTAATACTTATTTAAATTCCTTAGTAGATTTTAAAAGTGCATTGATCTCTCTCAGTTCCGCCAATAGATAATTTAATGATTTTCAAGTTTTGACCACGATATTGGCCAATGAGCTGAGTGGTAGTTGTACCCCAGTTATTGCACTGGGCCAGGATTTTCTGCACCTTTAGGGCCGACCAAACACTCTGCATGTAATATGACGGGGTCTAAACCATCTTCTGTGTTTCTCCTCTTTCAAGGTCTCTGGTTAAGATTCGAATGTGAAACCATCCCAAGGAACAAGGGATATGAATGTCCCTGGCAGCACTGCAATATTCAGTCCTGTACTGTGATTTTATCAGTGTTTATGGAGGCCATTAATTTTATCTCAGGTTACTATTTTCTTAAGTGCTGCATATTCCAGGATATAATCCTTTAAAAGTGGCAGTAGAGGAACGCAAAACTTAAGAATGTAATCCAAGGCCTTTCTGTGTATGTAAGAGGAACCTAGCAGCTGATTCATGTATCGGTATAGCCCTGAGGAGAATAGGCTGACTGAGCATGGGTAGAATTAGAGCTGTGCCAAATGCCAGGGAGTAGAATGAGACAAAGATCTGGCTTCTACTTCATAGATTTAAAACCTGTGCAGTGGCTGACTCTGAACAAGCCAACCTAAGTAGAAAAAAGAAAGTTACTTTACGCAATAAAAGTATTATTTAGCAAATATTTATACAGGCATTACTTTTAATCTAAATAGTATTGACTACACAAAGCAAAAGTGTCAGACAATTTTAAGGACCATTGTATGTGTTTAAAGTCCAGATGTAACATATAAAAAGAGCACTACTGGTTACCTTAGATAAGTTAAATGTATACAGCTTTAACTTTACCAACATGTTGATAGTATTCAGATAAGACACAGACACATAATATGTTTGACCTTCAGATACATGTACATCTATAGTCAGAGGTATATAAGATAGAAATATTCTATAATAACCTACAGTAATAGTTGTTTCTTTAACTAGAGTTGTAAAGTGATCATTTAAAAGACTTTAAAATAAACAAGCATTTAAATAGACTTTTCTAAATTTCAATTTCCTAAATGATCAACATCCCGACAAAAAAGCAGGAAACACAAGAAATTACCGTGAAAAAACACAAAAATCTTTGTTCTTAAAGATAGTTGTTTGTAAATTTTTCTAAGAACAGATCAATATTGTTGCTCTAAACACAAAAAAAATAGACTTTAGTTTACTTTAGTTCATACAATTTTAACATAAGGAAATGTTTTAAATAACCTTCTTAATTATACTCAGTCACTTTCAAAACTTTAATTCTCTATAGACATTTTGTGATTAATTCAGACTATATAACTTGTTCAAACTCTGATTTTTGTCCTAATTCTCCTTTTTCTTATCTTGGAAAAATTTACTCATTTTTGTTTTTGGACAAAATTCTTTATTTACCATTAAAAAAATTATTTTCTGTCCAAAAGCATTTTCCATTCTTTCCACTACATTATCAGAATATATATTTCTAATACAATAAGTTTCTTATACCCGTTTTTATTTACTACCTTCTTTTTTAAATAATGCTTAAAACTTGCAATTTGCAACAATCTTTACAAAGTTTCTGATTTTATACAAATTACTCCTTTTTCTTAATACAAAATATGCTAATCAAATAATTCAATGTTAATGATTTTTGTGGTAGAACTGTTATTAAAATTACTTAAAATTTGTCAGTTATTTTATTTGTGTTATATTTTAAATATTTACCCCAGTTATATTTAACACTTCTAATGCTTGTTTTAATATTACTTGTTACACCTAAACTATCAGACAATTACAGTTAACACGTTAAGCTATTTTCTTGCTGAATAAAGTTCTAAAAGTTCTAAAACAGGAAGGAAAGGATGCTATATCTTACTTTGTTTTTGTTTGTTATTTTGTTTTTAGGGCAATTGGTATTGACTGCAGGGCCTTTACATGAACTGTACAGTGAATGGCCCTTTTGTATTTTTTATTGTGAGATAGAGTCTTGCTAAATTAAGAAGTTATCCACACTGGACTTGAACCTGCCATGTGTTCCGCCTGCTTCAGCTTCCTTAGAATTCCAGCTGTGCATCATTAAGCCTGATTCGTTAGTTCCATTTTTGGCAAAGATAACTATTAACCTGATTGGCTACCAACTTAGACAAAGCATATTGCAGCAACATTAAAGAAAGTTTTACTTTTATCTTGCCAACAAATTTATTAATTTCATAAAAAGTTTACCTAAATCACATAAAACAAAAGGGCATTTGAACTCATTATTTCAGTGCTCATTCATCTGTAAAACAAGTTAAATAGAACTTCTTGAAGGATTTTCTCTTGCAGACACATGTAACAGGTATGCAAAAGTAGAACACTGAAATATATACTATCAAATAACCTTCACATTACCAAACTTAAAAAAAAAAAAGAGAGATTTTTTGATGGTACTCAAGACTGAACCAGTGACCTTCGCACTGATCTACATCTCCAGTACATTCTTTTTTTTTTTTTTTTTTGTAGGTTCTTGAGAAGTTTCCTTTTGCAGTTTTCCTACCTTGGTCTCCCATTTTTTATTTGCAAGTTTTACATAACCCTTGATGCATCTTTACAGAGTAATGTCTTGGTTTTTTAAACTGACTTTGTTGGTACATATTAAGCAAACATTATAATCACATTCATCATTGAGAACTTGGACCTGTACATGATCATATGTTGATCTTTATTTTTTTCATTCTCCTGTACTCCTTTCGACACTCACTCCCTTTACACATAAGCTTTATTCAGTTGTTTTCCTTTTTACCTTCATATTTTTCCTTCTATTCTTTGCTGTCTCCCCCAGCTCTCCTTCCCCTTTGAATATTTTCTTCCTATTTCCCAATACTTATTGTACATTTTGGACCTCACTTACAATTTCAGTTTCTCACACCAGAGATTAAATATAATATCTTGGTTTTTATAAGTTTCCTTTTACTTTTTTTTAAACTCCCAAATGCAGTTAAGTGTTAACTCTAGAATACTTATATAACCATATTTCATTTATTTGGTTTTTTTTAATTTTAGTAAAAATAGTAGAAGAAAACAGCTAAATTACTTTACATATTACTGTGTAATTATAGTTTAAGAACTATTTTCAGACTGTTTATAATAAATCATGTAAATTAGGTAAGAAATCAACCACAGAACTGAAATCTCAACAACAGCTTCCTGGTAGGTGCACTTATGCTCTATTGTCATGGATCAATACAGAAAATAGTCTCGGAACGTAGAGAAAAAAATAAGGAAAACCATGTAAAGCAACTTTATGTTCAGACAGATAGCAACACAAATCAGAACATGCAATGGAGAAAGGGTGAATGGAAACATAAGCCCAAACAGAATTTTAATTTCTACTGATGCAGTGGGCAGAACTCCTTCTAGTAAAAACTTATGGTATATCCACCTGTTCTGAGCACTAAATAAGGCACAAAATATTTTGAAAGATGAATATGAGGACCACAGATGGAGAGATACAAATGGAATGGAAAAGAAGGAAGGACAAAAACAATAACCCACAATCAATTAGTGGACTCAAACTCCTTTCATGTGGCAGGAGATGTAAGAACCTTTGTGACATGGATCACTAGTGAGCAGGACTCAAAGGCCTACTGGCAGCCTCCGAACAAGGTTGGTCTCTGATCCTGATCTGTGAATGTCTGGCTGAACCCTGACTACAGTGGGTGTGGCAATGGAGGTCTCATCACACAATGGCTTTTTGGTGCCTCATGTCTAATAGGGAATTAAAAACTACAGAAAGAAAGGAGGGGAAGGGAAAAAATCTCAATGGAAAGAGAGTCAGTGGGTTTGTTGGCAAAAACAGTCTAGAAATTAAACTAAGTCCTGAGGATAGCGTCAACCTCCACTCAGCTGCTGCTTGGTTCCGTGTGGACAAAGTATCCAGGAAAGAGAGTCGTGCTAAGTAGGAAGACCTTGCTGGATGTAAGAGAGACAGAGGGGGAAAAAAAAGTGGAAGACAGAAGGAAGGGCATATCGCCTGCTACTCATAAGGAAACAAGAGGGAGGTAGAAGAAAAAAAGAAGATCCAGGTGGCTGATAGTCACACTGAGTGCGACCCTATGCAGAAGACCCAGACCCAATAAATCTCACCCAGGGCTTGTTTCACTCTGTCGTGGTGCAGTCAGAAAGTGATGCTAGTCACGGATCTTCAGACCTGGCAACTACCAAGCCAAGGTGTATAAACATGTAGACAAAATGATGGGGACAGCAAGATAGAGAAATCAAGCTGCCCAGTTAACAAAGAAAACAGCAAGCTTTTTATTGGCTAACTGGAGTTGAGGAGGGCCTGGTAATATTCCACTGATCATGAGTGTAATATTTTCACAAGGAATTTCTTCCTTATGGGAGATATGGTTCAATGGTCATTTAGTTTATTCTGGGAGATGTTATGGAACCAATATCCTGGTTCTTGCAGTGAATCTGGTCCTGTGGTCAATCAGTCCTTATGATAACATAATTTGAAGAGCTGGAGGGTGGGAAGAAATGCACACCATACTTCTAATGGATTATAGGCCATGGGCTATAGAAAGTGGCTCCACTATCTGAGTATTTCAGATTCATAAGTCAGAGAAAGTAACAATGAAGAAGCCGCCTAAGTGTGATTTGAAGGATTAAAAAGCCAGATTTTTATAGATCATGGAAGAACTATCAGAAGAGAGAGTTAAAGTAAAAGTACACAGTTGAAAAAGTCCAGGAACACTCAAGAAACAAATTTTTAAAAGTCAGCCAGACTAAAGCATATATGATAAAGAGGAAAGTAAAATGAGGTGCAGTCAAACAGGGAGGCCAGATCATATAGGACCTTGTAGGATATGCAGAGAGAGCCACTAATATGGATATGCAGAGAGAGCCACTAATACAATGAGAAGGGGGGTGGGGGGTGAAAGACTGTGCTATGATTTCAAAGAAAATCACTCTTGGCTCCGTAAAGAAACAGGATTACAGCAACATAAGAGTAGAGAAGTAAATTGAGTCAAAGTATTTTCAGTGATCTAGGAAAATGGTGACTGGCTTGGACTTGTTCAGGGGTGTGTTTCAGAAGTAAAGAGTCCACTAGGAATTTAGCTCAAGTAGCACTGTGCCTACGTTGGAAGCACAAGGGCTCAAGTTTGATCTCCGGTACCACAAAGAGAAAAAAAAAAAAGAGAGAGAGACAACATGTTTATGGAGCTGAGGGATAACAAAAATAGATAAATAAATAAACACTAAAGATATAAAACATTTCTTGATGATATAATTCACCATAAGTAGAAATACAGAAGTACTGGTTTAAAATTCCTCATTTCTTTATCCACTTTCATGGCTTCATGGCATTCCAATTGATTTTCTTCCTGCGATCCTCTTCCGTGATCCTTGTGGATATGATGCACTCAGTTGTAGCAGCATTTTTATGAACCTTATGCTTATATTCCCAGGCATAGTTAATAACTCCTCTACTCTTCCACCCTATTAGTGTACATGACATTATTAAGCCATATTTAATTTATATTGTAAATATGCTGTAAATAATTATTTACATGTTCAGTCTTCTAAATTAAGCTTCTTATAGGTAGGTCCTAGAATCTAGAAAATGATTGATATGTCTTATGCGCTCAGTAAATGGCTATAAACATACAAACAAAGCATCATTCACTGTGAAAGACATTGAATAACATGAACCATGTCCTCATTATTAAAATTAAATGAAATCTATTCCAGAAATTGTGCAATGTTCTCAATTTTAATCTTGCAAAATCTCTACATATGCAAAACTAAGAGCCAGAGAAACTGAATAAATTGTCCAGGGTTATGTAATAAATGAGAAAGAAACTGTAGAAGTGAGAGTAGAAACTGTTCATAGATCTGACCACAAATAACAATCTTTGTATTACACCAACCATTCTGCTGGAATTATAAAGCTATGATGTTCCATATGGTAGCCACTAGAAAGAACTGGTTATTGAGCAGATGCAATGTTGCTAGTCCAAAAGAAATGTTTTGTATATGTAAAATCTATGTTTCAAATTTCAGAATTTGTGTAAATTTTAGGATATTGACAATTTAATGTTGTTTCCATATATGGAAATGATAACATTTGGTGCGATATTACGGTAAATAAAACTTATTAACATTAATTTTCTTGACTTATTTTTTATCTTTAAAAGTGGTTGTTAAAAATGTTAAATTGCATACATATTTTGTTATGTTATTTTACCTCTGTTCTAGAAATTATTGTCTGAGAAGGGACACATCCACACATAGAAAGAAACAATAATAAAATGAAGGATATGATCAGTGTTCAAGAGAATCACAAAGTGTTTCAGGACTGTACTAATGGGAAATATCACTTTTTTTCTGGTACCAGGATCAAAGTAGACACAGTGCCACTGAGCTAAGTCCCAGCAGATCGCTTTAAAAAATATAAGAATAGGGAAGATAACATTGAAGAATAAAGTTGATTTTAACAAAAATAAACAAAATTTTTAAGTAGAAAACAGAATTATCAAAATGCAAACACAAAGCAAGAAATGGCAAGAAGTCACTGCAGTATTTTACAACTATAAGCTAGGTTCAGTGGAACCAAAGACATTAAGGCAGGAAAGGTACACTGGGGTTGCTCAAAGTCAAAGAGAACAAAACTGATTGTTTTCTCAGTTATATAAAGCTATTGTGTGTCTTAAATGGAGAAAAGGAAGGAAGGGATAAAGAGGTTATTTTTTTCCTCATTAGAAAGAAGTTTCCAAAACAATTTGAAAAGGAAACTTCACAAAGAATTTAACAGACTAACTGAGCAGGATTCAGAGTTAAAACAGAAGACTAACGAAAAAATGTGAACTTCATCTGTTTCAAAGTTCCAAAAATGTAATGGTTCAAAACATAACCTAAAGAGTAAGACAAAGATGTAAATGAGTTCTAGAATTGTATGTTATATATTGTGAAATAGAAAATCCTCAAAGTGAAATAGGGTGAAGGGGGAAAAATAATGAGATTATAATAAAAAAGAAAGGAAACAAATTTTATGTATATGGGGGGTGGTAGGGTGTGTAGGGCTATGGGAAGAATGAGAATTAAGTTGTGTCTTATACTGGTACAAATTCCCATTGTGGAGTGCAATCATGATGTGTATATGTAATGTATCAATAAAGATTTAAATTTTAAAAATATTTTTTTTTAAAAATGAGTAAGACAAACTGTTTCCCTTCCAGTCCTCCTTTCTCTCTTGGTCTCCTCCTTTCTGCCTCCCTCCCTCACAATCTGTCTCCTTCTCTGTCTCTCTCTCCTCTCTTCTCTGTCTCCGCCTTTTATGTTTTCTTTCATTATGTCGGTCTCTGGGGTTTAGGGCAGATTCACCTTGGTTGTGAAATCTGCTTTCATCACTGCCTAATCAGCTAACTTGGAACCGTTCTTTTAACAATAAATCATTACTGTTTACAATGCATTTAGAACATTATTAAAATAAATAATATGAAATAACTTACAGATATTATATGGGGAGTTTTATTTGCACCTTAAAAGAGCTGTAGATATATAAACATTTGATGTGATTCTACTAAGGGTTAGATATTGTCATATATTTTTCCCTTTAAATCCTAACTTACACCTCAAATAAACAATCTGAATTTATAGGTCCCACAAGAGACACTTTAAAATAGCTAAAATACCTTTATATATTGTGAAGTACAAGAAAATCATTCAGGTCTTTGGCATCGAAAATAAAACAAACAGTTCTTGTCTCTGCTTCCTGGAATGGCTATCTTAAAAGAATTGTCCTCAGATGAGCTACCACAGTTATTACAAAGTTCTGTTGTTCATATCTTTCCTGTATTGCTTCACAAAGAGAAAATTTACCTTTATTCTAAAGCCTTATGCTTCTATAATGTGCCAAATAAAGGAATTTTAGAATCTTTAATAAAAATTAAATAAAATGGATGCTCATTCGAGCTTGTGTTTAGCTTGTATAGCTCTGAGTTCAATCCCCAGCACCTTGAAAAAGAACACACATACACACACACACACACACACACACACACACACATACACACACACACATCTAGGAATATGGTAACGTTCTAACTATAAGAATACTCTTGGAGTATTATTACATTTGAAGTGACAGTAAAACATATCCAATATTTATGGCACACACTGTGATTATTTTATATGTATATGACTTTTATTAACACCGAGTATTCAATATTATCATCTCTGTCGTTATATTAAGTCTTGACATTTTCTATGTTATTATAAACCACAATCACTCTGTAAAGATGGACAATTATTCCATGTTAATACAAATCTTTTTCAATTTAAATCGGAAAGGTAATTACTCTGACTTGATCATAACACATTGCACACATACACCAAATTATTTCATCATAACTATAAATACATACAATTAAAATAATACATAAACATAGGTTAAAAATAATATTCAAAGTCATAAGAAAATTATAATTAAAAATCACTCAAATTATAATATCTTCAAAAGTACTTTTTTCAATCAGTATTACATAAGAAGTTTTCATTGTTTTCTTTAATGTCTACTGTACAAAAAACATTGTTAACCACAAGTTGAGTGATTTAGCTTAACTAAGTCAGGAAAAAGCTAAGCTTATCTAAATAGAGTTTTGCTTTGTTACAGAGTTAAGTAAAAGAGTAATCTTCAAGAAATTTATATCAATACAGCTTATCTACCTATATAAATATGAATTATAATTTTTTCTCTCTATTGGAAGTTCCCTAGCATTTTGCCAGATGCTAAAGATCTTTAACATACAAATGAATTAATGTTGATCCAAAAAGGTCAAGTTTTTTTCTTTTGTCTTTTATAGTTATTATCCTAGAGGTCTCATAGTTAAATAGCTTTCCAGTAGGTAATTTAAAATAAGTATCATTAAAATTTTGAACAGAAATACTTTAATGTCACATGTACAAATGCTACTATATCATTTACATTTGTCTTCAAGAAAATTTTATTTTTTTTCAGTTTTTAATGTTCTAAAACACTAGGTAACAACATTAATGCATTAAAAATAGTCAAATTTGATATTTCTCTTAGTAAAAAAATCATACTTCTCAATTATACAATGGATTATATAAAAATTTTCTCAAAACAGTAAACATTCATTCAGCAGCTCTCCCCGTCCAATGAAACAAAAAGGAAAGTAAGCTTAGGACAAGTCACTGTGAAGGTCAGAGAAAGATAATCATGTTTGCTTACCAGCAGTCTGAAATCAGAGAAGCACTTTAAGCCAAGGTCCTCTCACATTTCCAACATAAATAGTACATTTTGTCCTCTAGGACACTGAAACACCAGTTGTCAGCAGTCTAGATTGTGAAACTCTGAATCATACCGAATCATATGATATGTATCTTCTGTTTCAGGAGAAAGAGGAGGGGAAGATGAGATCTATATAAAAGTCAAAAACAATTAAAACTTCCCATGTTGATTTATTTAAACTAACAATCCTAAATTAACAGTTTAGCATTTTTTTAAATTTCCAAATCGATTTTATTGCAGCCAAAACAATGGAATTAACTGCACATAATAAACTTTTAAAAATATATACACATTTTAAATTATACAGAATAAAGTTTATTTTGGCAGATAGTGTTAAACAAAATTAAAGTTGCATACATTAGTAACATAACTCAACATCTTTTTTTTTTTTTTTTTTTTTTTTTTTTTTAGACAGGGTCTCGCTTTGTAGTTCAGGCTGGCCCTGAGCTCAGCCTCAAACTCACATCACAGCAATCCTCCTGCCTCTGCCTCCCGAGTGCTGGGATTACAGGCGTGAGCCACCACGCCCAGCACTGTGTTATGTGGTACTGGCATAACTCAACATCTTTAATTGAGTATAAGTATGAGACATGTTCTTGCTTTCCTGTGTCCTGCTAAATCATCATGCCTAAACTGTTTTATAATACTGATAGTGCTGAAATTTAACTTTACAGTTTTTGTTTATTCTCTGATTGCAACCAAAACTTTTCATAAGCTTCTTCAGTCTCTGGGTCCATCTCATCATCAATGTCATCCAAGCATGGATCACCAGCCCCCGATAGATCTGTTCTGTTTTCTTCATAATCTGGAAAACAAACAAACAAACAAACAAAACTCCTCTCTTTCAAGTAACTCTTCATATTTCTCCTGTTAATCTGGATCAGCTGCAGTGAAAGGAACACCATCAGTTGTATAAAATGTTGACTTATTCATACAGCAGTTAGGATCTTTTCAGGTGTTCCTTCTCCTTGTGTTGAAGTTGCATGGACTCAACCCCAGTTACTCGACCAGAGTTCTACAAGTTTCAAGAGCATCTGTTTTACGTCTCTGCTGCAGTTTGCATCTAGGACAATATTTTCAATTCTCTGAATAATTTCTTCCATATATGTCTTTAATTTTTCTTTCCAGGCATCTTCCAAAACTGACCTGTCAACTTTAGTAACTACTGCACAAATTAAGTTGCCATCCATTTGGTTAGAGAAGAGGGCATTCAGTAATTCACGCAGACCCACTTGAAGAATATCTGCTCTTGTCACCTGTCCATTTGTTTCCTTGATCTCCAGGTTAAGACAATGTTCTCCCAGAAAGAGTACAAATGTATGAAATCATTTTGGAGTACCTTTATCCCCTTTGGTAGCTTGATCTTTAACTTCATATTCAGTCTGATACTTGCTGGTAGATGTGTTTCACAAGTTCTTGGCAACGCACGCATCTGCTGTAATCCAGCCATTCAAGGTCTCCTCAAACTGTTCAATTTCAGTTTCAAAACTACCAGGTTGTTCTGTAAGATGATTCAAACATAGTCTGATAAAGTAGGATAATCTTCACAACCATTCTCATAGGATTCTGTATAAGCAGAATAACCTGATGGGTAATATTCGTGGCCATTGGCAGACAGCTTAGACATTAACACAGGAGCCACAGCCACTTGGGGTTTAGCCGTTGCTGACTCTGAGTTCTGCTGGGAGATTTTATCCTGTGAGCTAGGTGAACCTCTCAGGGGCCTCGTTATTCCAGAGCTGGATCGAAACCATCGGATATGCTGCTCCTCCTCCTGTTCCTGGGCCGCTGCACTCCAACAGAACACAGGCCGGCTCTCGCCGCTGTGCCTCACTCAGGCCTCACTCATGCAGGACCCTTCCGCGGACAGCTCAGCTCCTTCCGTGACTCGGGCTGAGCGCACGGCCCAGCTCAGTATTTTTTCATCATAAAATGACAAACATCTCCTATCTCCTGTTTTGGTTTCACTTTGTTTTGGGGGATGGGGGAGGGAATGGTGAATTTAGGATTTTGTGGATATTCTATAATTTCTTTTTAAAAATATGCATTCCTAGTCAAAGCAGTTCTAAGCAACAGGGACATGGTGGGGGATATCACAACTCCAAACCTGAAACTATACTATAAAGCCACTGTGATAAAAACTGTGTGGTACTGGCAAAGTAACAGACCCGAGGATCAATGGAGTAGACTAGAAGATCCAGAAACTACCCCAGATACACTGAGCCACCTCATCTTTGACAAACGAGCCAAAAATCCTCAATGAAGGAAAGATAGCCTCTTTAACAAATGGTGATGAAAAAACTGGGTTTTAACTTGCCAAAGGCTAAAACTAGATCTAACTCTTTCACCGTGTACCAAGCTAAAATCAAAGTGGATAAGAGACCTAAATATTAAAACAGACACTCTAAACCTACTGCAAAACAGGTTAGGTAAAACTCTTGAAGACATTGGCTTAGGGAAAGACTTCATGAACAAAACTTCTATAGCACAGG
>PVIR01028252.1:0-21823 GCA_004026965.1 Petromus typicus
GAAGGAAGGAAGGCACTGTTTTGGGGTGCTTGCCCAAAGTTACACTACTTCTTGGTGGCTAACCTGAGTGCAATTGGAGGTTCCTGATCTTTAGCCTACTGCTATTTTCATTGTTCTGTAGGAAGCTTTCCTAGCACTTGGGGGCATGTGTATAAGACCTTCAATGTATTTACAAACTTCTGACAAGGAAGAAAATAAGGCTAAGTTTAGCAGATGCTTCTGTGCACCTGTCTTTTTCAGCTCGAGGTGGAGCTGTTCTTTATGAACTAAAGGTTCTGTAGGCAGTGGGGCTAGGAGCATCATGGGTCTTTAAAATAAGAAAGTATTGGGCCAGGGAGTTAGCTTAGTGGTTCCGGCGCCTGTCTTGCAAGCGCAAGGACCCGGGTTCGATTCCCCGGTAACCACATAACAATACTGGGTGTGGAGACTCACACCCAGCAGCAACCAGTACCACATACCACAGTGCCGGGCGTGGTAGCTCACACCTGTAGTCCCAGCACTCGGGAGGCAGAGGCAGGAGGATTGTGATGTGAGTCTGAGGCTGAGCTGAGGGCCAGCCTGAACCACAAAGCGAGACCCTGTCTCAAAAAACCTAAAAATAAAATAAAATAAAATAAAATAAAATAAGAAAGTATTGCTGTTTCTCAGAGTGTAGTTATTAAAGATGCATGTTTACGATCACTCTTGAGACACGTAAGGTACAGGAGCCTAAATTTTATGTGCAGCCGTCATCACAGATGATCCTTAGCCACATTAACACAAGAACAACTACCATTTCTTGTCTCATGGACTGTACTTGACCAAGCCCTGGAGTCCCTGAGTGAACAGGCTCGCGTCATGGGGCCTTTAAGGCCGGCCAGGCCCTCGCGGAAAGCAGTGGTGGCAGTTTTCAGTAGCGTGGAGAGATGCTTTGGGGCTGGACTGTGAATCAATGATTGAGTGAAGTTGAAAGTAAACACGCTAGTTCTTCAAACTCCAGTTCTCCTGGTGCCTCTCTGCTCAGCCTGAATGAGTCATCATTTTTGTGACTCACTGAGGGCTGGGTGGATACAGACCCGGTAGAAAGTCGGGCGGGGTTGCTGTGTATCCTTTATGTCGTTTGGATGGCTTTAGGGTGCTGAAGCTAGTTGTTTTCCTAAAGTCGGTTCCCTCATGAACTTTTATCCTTTGACTGTTTTGTTGTATATGAAACAATGTGTGAGGAGGTTAGGGAATAAGGGGAAGGAGACTATGGTGGCTTCCAGAAGAATAATACATAAAATTAAAAGCACATAGGGCCTGCTCGAAGAATACTAAGTTGTAATATCAGTTAAAATAAACTGAATAGTGTTTCTGGCTGGAAGGATGGGTGAATGCTCTTACCACACACGAGGTACAGAAAGCTGGAGTGTTTACTTCTTGTTTGTATAAAAAGTTCTGTGTGGTTTGCAAACAGTGCTTCCTGTGTATGACTCTGTGCCTGGTTCTGTTACCTTTTGTCCTGAGGGATACAGATGTCCATTCACGAATGTCCACCGCAGTCTGCACTTGGCCTCTGGTAGGAACTGTCACTTTGCGTAGGAGAGAAGGAAGGGACGTGCAGGAAGGCAGCGGGCCAAGTGATGGGGTATGTGTATGTACGTCTGTGTGTATGTATGCATGTCTGTATGCAAATGCATGTCTGCATGTGTACGCATGTCTGTGTGTACATATGCATAAATCTGTGTGTGCTCATGCATGTCTGAATGCATATGCATGTATCTGTATGTATGCATGTCTGTGTGTGTATGCATGTCTCTGCATGTCTCTCTGTGCATGTCTGCTTGTGTATGTATGTCGGTGTATATACATGCATGTTTGTGTGTATGTATGTGTGTTTGTGTGTATGCATGTCTGTATACATATGCATGTCTGTGCGTGTGTATGCATGTCTGTGTGTGCGTATGCATGTCTGTGTATGTATGCATGTTTGTGTATGTGTATGCATGTCTGTGTGTACATATGCATGTCTGTGTGTGACCTGTTGTACTGAGGATTGAACCCAAGGCCTTCACATTGAAAGGCTTCACATCCTCAGCCCTTTTTATTTTTTGAGACAAGGTCTCACAAAGTTGTGAGGTTGCCCAGGCTGGGCTTGAACTTGTGATACTCCTGCCTCAGTCTCCCAGAGTGCTGAGAGTGTAAGTGTGCACCACCACGGCAAGATAATGGTTTTTTCATGTGTTTTCTGAGAGTATGTTTCATTCTGTCCTTGCTATGAGTGTTTTAGGTGGAGATGTCCAGAGAACTTGAAATTATTGCTGGAGGGACAGTTTGAGACACTGTTTTCATAGAGACATTGCATTTGAAATCCTGAGGATACAGGAGGCACACAGGAAGACAGAGCATATGGGAAGAGCAAGACTGATAGCAGGAAAAGAAGTCAATGAAAGAGCGGTTGACAGTCAGTCAGGATGAACACACTAAAGAGTGCCGTGTCTTAGAAACCCATGGAAAAGGAACTTTGGAGAAGGGATTTTTTTTGAGGGGGAGACAGAGTCTCAAAAGAACTGTTGGCATGGTCTTCTTGCCTCAGCCTCCTAGAGTGTTGAGATAACAAGTGTGCACCACATACCTGGCTAGGTAGATTTTTAAAAATCGTTTTTTGTGTGGTATTGGGATCTGAATCCAGGGACTTTACAGTGAGCTACATTCCCAGACCTTTTATTATTATTTTAAAAAATTTATTAGTATGTCTGCAGTATTCCATTCACTGGGGGAAGTTGATATATGTACATAACACATCTCACCCTCTACCCTGGTTCCTTTTTTTTTTTTTTTGAGACAGGGTCTCGCTTTGTAGTTCAGGCTGGCCCTGAGCTCAGCCTCCAACTCACATCACAGCAATCCTCCTGCCTCTGCCTCCTGAGTGCTGGGATTACAGGCGTGAGCCACCATGCCCGGCACTGTGGTATGTGGTACTGGTTGCTGCTGGGTGTGAGTCTCCACATCCAGTATTGTATGTGGTTAACCAGGGATCAAACCCACGTCCTTGCGCTTGCAAGACAGGCACCGGAGCCACTAAGCTAAATCCCCGGCTCTGTTTTGAACATTTTAAACATCTATTGTGCATAGATACTTAGTGACCACTCTAAGTTCTTGTTTCTTTGTTCTTCCAGGGAGGGAAAGCAAGCTTCATTTTGGGTGCAAGCCCGAGTTAGGTTAGAGCTCGGTTGGAGCTGTGCTAATGGTTTCAAAGTTGAGCTGGTTTCCTGAATCAGAGAGCTCGATGATTGGCTGTGTCTGCAAGTGGGGTGTATCTGCGCATGCGTCCTTTGTGTGTTGGGGGGGTAATTTCCTTGGGTTGAAGATGTGTTTGACAGGGGAGCACGGGGCACAGTAGTAACGCGGGTAAGGGAGGGAAGGTCACAGCCAGCCTTGCTCTTTTTCAGAGTGGCTTTGGCTATTCTGGGTCTTTTGTGTTTCCACTTGGATTTTAGGACTTGATTTCCTAGTGAAAAACGTCATTGGAATTTTGATGGCGATTGTTTTGAATTTATAGATCGCGTTTGGTAATATGGCAGTTTGAACATTCTTTTGCCATCCAAGAACAGGGCGGGTCTTTTCCTTTTCTAGTGTCTTCCTTTGCTTTCTGCAGTGTTCTGTCGTTTTCATGTTAGATAGGACACTTTCCCCTCCGTGGGTAGAGGCTTTCACCTCCTTGGTATTTTATGTTTTTGAAACTATTGTGGATGGAATTGTTTTCCTGATTGCTTTCTCAGCTAGTTTGTTGTTTGTGTACAGAAAGGCTATTATTTCTTTACTTTTAATGTTGTACCCTGGAAACATTTGTAAAGGGTAAACGTAGGTTGTGCTGACCTCTTGGTCTTTGTTGCAGCTATTCAACATTGTCTTTGTGGCCTGAAACCAGAAATAGCAATGACAGTGCAGCTGCGTACAACATGACTTACCACAAAATAGCATTCCTTTTCTGCCTGTACTCTCAGACTCTAGGAGGCTGAGGCAGGAGAACTCAATGTTTGAACCCAGCTTGGGACATTTATTTTGGTTTGTTTTGTATTTTGCTGTACCAGGGATGGAACTTGGGATCTTGCTATTGCCAGGCAAAGTGTGACACCACTGAGCTACATCCTGGCCCTAGCCTGGGACATTTAGCAATTTAGTGAAACGTTCTCAAAAAATAAAAGGCTGGAAATGCAGCCCAGTGTGAAGGTCCTGGGTTCAATCCCCAGAACTACCCCAAACAAACAACCCAAGTCATTCTTTTAATCCCCTCCAACTACTTAAAAAGACATAATTATTCTTAGTTCATGAACTTAAAGAAACAAACAAACAAACAAAAAAATCAAATGTGAGCCAGGTTTGGCTCCCGCCTGGAGATGGCCAGCCTTCCCTAATAAATGCCCCGTGCATGAAGTCAGCCGGAGACCTTGCCCGACTCCTGGCATTTCTAACCTAACTTTTAGTTTACACTGTTCCACTTTATTTATTTTATTTCTAGTGGATTTTGATCTGACTTTGCTAAATAGTCTAAATGGAGTTAAATGTTACGTAAAACTTGTATTTATTGAGATATTTGTAAGAAAGGAGGGACAGGAAGGGAAAAAGACAAGGAGTCTGTGCTATGTAAGAGACAGTTTTATCTTGTTTTGCTTGAAATACTTATACTTTCTGCATAGATTCTATTCACAGAATAGTTGTTTAGCCTGAAACTGACATTAAACTCAGATTTGTGGTAGAAACTCTCCTTTTCAACTTGTCCATCTACATGTCAAAAAATACGCAGCATAGAATTTAATAGATTAGTGAGAGGTCAACATTTTCAGTGAAACATAGTGGTAGAAAACTTATGACTGCACCTGAGCGAAGAGCAAAAGGCTGCAAAGATAATTAAGCGGCAAAGAGCATCAGGCGGGTATATTTATACAGCAAAAACATCCACTTTTTCTTCATAGAGAGTATTTCTGGATCTAGTAGGATTTCCAATTACACACTACTCTTTCTCCTCAGTGGTTCTCCGGAGCTATTTGTTGAGAGCAGATGTCAGAAGAGGCAGCAATATGGGATTATAGAGCGTGTTTAAAAAGTTAAGGGAAGGTTAGTTTTTGTGTATGCTTATTACACAATTTAAAAATAGCTCTGACTCTATTTGTAAATCAAATGACCAGTTCTCAGACTGCCAAGTGTGATGCCTTAACACAAAGTTTCTTCAGAGCCGCGCAGGGGATGTAGGGAAGGCGACAACCTGGGGGGGCTCCACTGGTTATGCACCAAGATGATCAGGGTTTTACAGAGTTGCCTAGAATAACACGAGGAAGAACTTTACCTCACAGTGTGTCTTCAGTCAGTGACTTAGAAGGATGCCGTGCCGCATTTCAAGAAGTGGTGACATCCTTCCCTGGAAGGAGACTCACCAGGAGGGAAAAAATAGTCACAACAGTTTGCAAATACTGCCTATTTAGTTCTCAACCTAGCAACGGCAGAGAAAGACATGATTATTCCTCCCTGCCTCCGCTCTCTGCCTCTGGCTGTATAGTTTAGAAGTGCTAAGTATTGCTAAGATGTTAGGATTTTCAAGTAAGTTCTATGCTAGAGTGTAATAAATGCCTAAGAAATTCCAAGCTGTATTTGTAAATTCAGAGAGGAGACAAGAAGTTAAAAAAAAAAGTTAGATATTTAAAATTGCCCTTTTAATCAGGACACACGAGACCCATGAGTAGGTCTTCAGTTGGCTCGGTTCACGGGTCCTCTGAGTCAGCGCTGGATCCAGCAGGAGTCAGGGGCGGGCGAGGCGTCTGTGCCCCGCTGGCTCTCGGTGGAACTTCTCTGACTCTGTCTTTCCCAGTTCTGGGAACATCTGCACTGGTGTTGTATTGGGAGCCAGGCTGTAGCTGACCGACTCTTCCAGCTTCTCTCTAATGAGAAAACCTTTCAAAAGTGGTGTGACCAAAAGCAGCATTTTAAAAAAGCTCAGCATGGAATTATTGTAGACAGCTAAGTTTGGTGGAAACATAATAGGCAGACTGGGCTGGGCCTTCTCAAAAGTCACTGGGGAAGGTGAGAACAGTTTCCCTGCGGGTGGAAGCACATCCGTGGGAGCCGGGGCCTCAGACAGAGATGAAATGACCATACCTACTTCCGCAGGGACAAACCACAAGGATTGCTCATCTAAATAGGTCGCTCACCTGGGTGGGGACCAGGACCCTCTAACCCATCCCTCCTAGGAAAGGTCTTCGTTCCTTCCATGAACACTTGGTCCACGATTTGCTTCTCCATTGGACCAATTTTACCTAAGTGACTCGACTTGTAATTTTATCGGTTGATAGTAGTTTTGTCCCATGCTGTGCCCACCTCTTATTTTGTACCTACCTTATGATTTTGCTCTGCAAAACTTCTGAAGAGTGGGCTCATGGGCAACCACCCACTTTCTGGGTCCTCTTGTGTCTCTGTTAGAAGCTGGCTTTCTCTCACTAAAGATCTTCATCGTTCTACAATTCATTCTTCGATTTTAGAGAACATGAGCTCGAGTATCAGATCTCTAACAGGTTGGGAGTTATAATATTTTCTCATGTTATTTGGAGGTCCTCATGTCACCCCTCTGTCAAAACGAGGCTTCCTGCGCTTCAGACCTGGTCGTTCTGTTCTGAAGTGCTTGCCCTCCCATTAACCAACCTACAAGGTTTATTTGGAGTGTTGACTCCCAACTATTTTCTCCTTTCTCCTGGCTGCATGTCACTTGGATAAAAATAAACCTCTACTTCACCTCTCATTGGTCTTTGTAATGTTGGTTTTTTTAGTTTATTTGAGACAGGGTCTCACTTTAGTTCAGGGTGGCCCTGAGCTCACTCTGCAGCCCCGGCAAGCCTTGAACTCACAGCAGTCCTCCTGCCTCTGCCTCTCGAGTGCTGGGATTACAGTGTGAGCCACCGCGCCTGGCTGGGATGGTCTTTGTAGTTTTGCCGGTGGTGGGAGGGAGACTGTTAGAGCTCGGAGGAAAGGAAGCACATTGGGTCCTCTTGACTGAGCTGACCAAGGTCACCCCTATGGGACTTACCCTAGGGTGTCAAAAGCCACATACCTCTCAGTGGCAGAGGGCACTGGCTTGCTGGGGAACGGTTCACTGGTTTAGGTTTTTTGACTTTATTCCATTGTGGACCCCTGTGGAGGATGCTGTGCTTGCGCCCAGTCCTTCCTTCCGGGAAATGGCGACTGGGCTTCTAGAACCCATAGGTCCTGGGGGCCCATTAAGCTTAACCTGGATCTGAGGTGACTGGAATTTTAAACATGGGTGGTTGAGGAAATGGTGATAGCGACATTCACCAGCAGGATCTGACTGACGAGAGTCTAGCTGCTTGGGGTGCAGGGTCTTGGGGAGCCGTGGCTCAGCGTTGACAGAATCCTGGCCTTGGCGTGCGGTGTGGCCCCGGGCAAGTCACTTCATGTCTTTGTGACTCAGGGTTTTCACTGTGACATGAGGATAATAACACTTGTTGTGAGGATTAAGCCAGATAATTAATGTATATTGTGCTGTTAGACATATCTCTAAATACTGTTATCGTTAATTTTATTCATAAAATGAGAATATTTTATTCTGTCAGGTCTGTTGGTTCAGTTTTTGTTTCTGGGATAAATGTGTTCTACCCTGTAGCTCACTCAGGACTGTCCAAGAAAGTCTAGCAAACTTATAAATTCTTTACAGTTTCTAATAGTACATTAAAAAAAGATAAAAGGAACAAGTAAAGTTAATTTTATTTGCAGTTTTGGGGATTTAATTCAGGGCCTTTGCCCTGAGCGGTACCTCAAGCCTTTTAAAATTTTAAAATTTTGTGACATAGTCTCACTGAGTTGCTAACTTCTTCAGGCTGAGTTTGAACTTGCCATCCATGTGCCTCAGCCACCCAGACTGCTGAGATTACAGGCACCCATAACTGTGTCTGGCTATGAAATTAATTTTAATAAGATAAGCATTTATCCTGGTAATTCATCAATAGTATCACCTTATCATGTGATCCCTACAAAAATTACCCATTTGCTCTTTCCCACCTCTGTCTTTTTGAGTGTTAGAAGTGTGGGCTGTGCTTTTGCTTGTGGTGCATTTCAGCGGTGCTGTAGCACAAGCGTCTATGGAGAGGCCACTGGGAGCACTGCACAGCTCTGGGGTCTGCTGCCAGCCTTATTTCAAAAACTCCTGGTTGCCAGGACACAAGCCAGCAAAGAGAAGCTTATTATTATTATTATTATTATTTATTTTTTTTTTTTAGGTTTTTTTTGAGATAGGGTCTGGCTTTGTAGTTCAGGCTGGCCCTAAGCTCAGCCTCAAACTCACATCACAGCAATCCTCCAGCCTCTTGCAAGACAGGCGCCGGAACCACTGAGCTAAATCCCCGGCCCAAGAAGCTTATTATTTTTAACGTGGCTTATGCATATGGGATTACTGATTATTGCTGGAATCAATCATGATGGTGATAATTTTAAAATTCTCAAGGCCTAGGATCTCTTCTGCATTTGTTAGTTGATATGGTAAAGAAGGACTTTTCTGTCTATCTCATTGAATCATTTAATTCTACAGCAGGACGAACTCAGAGAACCTTATTTGTTAGGTTATAAATGATCATTGATTTGAAAGTTCAGATTGTCTGGATATAATCTTTTCACTGAGGAAATACTCTCTGTATATGCTGAGGTATCTGGTCAGGTATATTGTCCCTAAAGCAAATTCTGCCAGGTAGATAATTTCACTTTTTCCTGCTGCACTGAAGTGCTTAATGTTGTATTCCAGGCCTGACTTTCTGTTGGCATAGCACTGTGCCTCTCTTCTACCAAAGCAATGCTTTTTCTTTTGGTGCTTGGGGTGAACTCAGCGCTTCATGCATGTTAGGCAAGCACTTTCTCCTCAGCTAAACCTCCAGTCTCCCATATACTTTTACAAGACAGTTTATCATATAAATTGTGTCTATTAATAGTTCTTTTGAAGGTTTTCCCAAGATTCCTCCCTGCAGTGTCATAAGACTTTTGCATTTAATTTCGATTCAATATAGAATATAGGTCTAGTGCACCAAGTAAAAGCTTAATGAGCAAAGGTTTTGCTCTGCAAGTTGAGATGCTTCCAGAGTTCAAGTGGGTATGTGTGCAAATGCTGTGAACTCAGTTTGCCAAGAGACATCTGCCCCATGCTCATTATAGCACTGTTCTCAACAGCCAAGGCTGGAAACTGCCTAAGTGGCCATCAGTGGACAAGAAGTAAGAAAGTTGGGTGTGTATTCAAAGTGCAACACTGTTCAGCCCTATAAAGGAAATCTTGTCATTTGTGATAACATCGATGAATCTAAGGCTGTTATATTAAGAGAAATAAACAGGCACAGAAAGACAAATACCTCAAGCTCTCAGAGGTGGAATGTAAAAAGACTGAATTCATGGCAACAGAGTGGAAATTGAATTCAATGGCTAGGACTGGGAGAGTCGGGGGTGATGTCAGTCAAAGGGCAGAAATTTTAGTTGGAAAGAGGAAGTTCAAGAGATCTGTTAACATGGTCGAGATAGTGACATTTTTTTGTGTTGGACAATTACTAGGAGAGTAGAACTTATGTTCTACAAATGGACCACAAATGAATGGAAAATATGAGACAATATGTATTTAACTGGTCTGAGTTATACACATATTATTTGGCTTGAATTATGCATATTTCAAAATATGCTGTTGCAGTCAGGGTCTGCAAGGGAAATAGATTTAATACAGGACATATCATTTATACTATTATTTTATAATAGTCACCCCAAAATTAAATGCAGAGGCGTGCAAGAGATCTAGTTGCGCACTAGAGACTAAAGAATCCAGCCCAGGGCCTGGGTCCCACGAAGTTGCGCTGAAGACCAAGAATCCAAGACAGTGTCTTCTGCGAATCTAGCCAGAGGCCTAGAGCACATGCCAATGTCTCATGCTTGTCTGCATCGGGGATCTTAACCAGGAAGGTCCAAAGACCAGTGGTGGAAGCCTGAAAGCCTGTGGGGTGAGGGATCTGTGTCACCAGGCTGAGGTTCTCCGCAGGAGCCAGGAAGTGATGCTCACAGTGGAGATCAGAGGTCCCCAGCAGCGAGGGCCCCAGCTCCTCCTACAGTGAGAGAACAGTGAGCTCACAACAGGAAAACCAGCCTCGAAAAGCTTCTCCAAGAAAATCAACAGCCAACGTTCTTCCCTTCCAGATCTCTCATGAAGCCATTGGCACCATCCTCAGATGGGTCTTCAGTGCCAAGACCACGCCCCCTCAGTTCAGTGGGTGTTCCAAGTGGACTATTAATTAACCCACCCCAGCTGTGCACATAAACAGATACATTTTCACTTGTCGACTAAATAAAGAATAAAAGATTTCAAAGTTAAGTCATGTGCAAATGAAACCATCTCCTAATAATGTTTTTTAAACCAAACAAAGAGCCGGGACAAATGCTGACTCAGGAGGCTGGATGACAGTGGACCCCACTGCTGGGCTGGCCCACACTTCCTGTCCTCCTCACCTGGCAAGCTCATCCTGTCCTGCAGCGCTCAAACTGGCATCTTCTTTTCTTGGTACTGTCCCGCCATCCTTCCCGTGCCTCCCTTCTTCTCTTTATATTGGTCCAACTGTTCTTCTTTCTTCATTTTTTCAAAATACTTTCTGTCCCCTTCCCTGTTGTGTAAGACTCTTGCTCCTTGTTTTCTGCGGTGGCAGATTCAGGTCAGCTGATCGGCGCTGGCAGTGAGTCACGGTGACATGTGTTATATCTGCTCCCGAAGCCACACCTTCGTTCACTGGAGGTACGCGGAGGCAGCGGTTTCTGCAGTGGGTGTGCACATGTCAGGGAGTGTGCAAGGCCTCTTCTGAGGTTGAGGGCAGAACACGCACCGCTTTTTACTTTTACTATTTTACTGAGCAAAACTATGAAATTGTGGTATCTAGTATTTAATGTTTCAGACGGGAAAGTACCTGTGTGTAACTTAATGGACGAGATGGATGTTGGTCACGTGTGTGGATATTTTTGTTGTTGAGCGTTTCTGTGACAAATCCTGCTGTCCATCACTCTGTCCTCCTCAGTGGGCGGAGCTCCATGCTCTGGGCACCTTGGTGACTGACACACCTCAACCGTTTCCTGTGTGCAGATGCTGCTCTTTGCACTCCACAGGTCTCACAGCCTCATCACACCACCTTGTAAGACAGGAATAGTTATCAGCATTCTCATTTAAACATTTTACTAGTACCTGTTTGTAGTGTGCGATGATTCCCTTCATTGTGGGGAGTTGGTGCAAGTACAGAACACATCCCAGTTCTTTCTCATCCCTTACCCTCCCATCCTTCCCACTATTTTCCTCCCTCTAAATTACTACTTTGGTTTCATTCCCTGTTATTGGTTTATTCAGATTTTTTTTTTTTTTTTGAGACAGGGTCTTGCTTTGTAGTTCAGGCTGGCCTTGAACTCACTGTGTAGCCCAGGTGAACCTCAAACTCACAGCCATCCTCCTGCCTCTGCCTTCCAAGTGCTAGGATTACAGGCATGAGCCACCATGCCTGGCACCATGGTGTATGGTGCTGATTATTCATAAGTGTGAGTCACTACACACAATATTGTTGTTTGTGGCTACTGGGGATCGAACCTGGGACCTTGAGCTTGCAAGGCAGGGGCCAGAACCACTGAGCTAGATCCCTGGCCCTTATTCAGAATCTTAATATTTTCTTTTTTTCAGTTTGGGTAACTCATATATATTACGAATTTATCTATTTCTTCTAGATTCTCTAGTTTATTAGGATATAAGTTTTTTGTTACAGTATAAGGGATCAAACTCATGACTTTGTGCTTGCAAGGCAGGCAGCATCCCCTCTGAACTAAATCACTGACCTGCGATACAAGTTTTTTTTTTTCTTTTAGGTTTTTTGAGATAGCGTCTCACTTTGTAGTTCAGGCTGGCCCTGAGCTCAGCCTCAAACTCACATCACAGTAGTCCTCCTGCCTCTGCCTCCCGAGTGCTGGGATTACAGGCGTGAGCCACCACTCCCGGCACTGTGGTATGTGGTATTGATTGCTGCTGGGCATGAGTCTCCACATTCAGTATGGTATGTGGATACCGAGGATCGAACCCAGGCGCTTGCGCTTGCAAGACAGGTGCTGGAACCACTGAGCTAAATCCCTGGCCCTGGGATACAAGTTTTTGAAGTTGTTGCTAATAATCTTCTGGATTTCTGTGATGTCTGCTGTGATTTTGCTTTTCTTCAATTCTTTTATTTGGTTTTGAGATAGGGTCTCACTTTGTAATTCAGATTGGCTTTGAATTCACTATGCAGCCCCGGCCAGCCTCAAATAAATGCACAGCAATCCTCCTGCCTCTGCTTCCTGAATGCTGGGATTATAGGCATGACCCACCACATCTGGCATTGTAGTAGGTAATTACCAGGGATGGAACTTGGAACCTTGCATTTGCCAGGCAGATGCCAGAATCGCTGAGCTAAATCCCCGGCCCTATTTTGTTTATTCTTTTGAAGAACAAGCTCTATAATTCATTGATTCTTTGTGATTTTTTTGGGTCTCAATTTCATTATTTCTGATCTGACCTTTAAAATTTCCTTTCTTGTACTAGCTTTGGAGCAAAGCTTTCTTATACTAGTTTTGGGTTGTTCTTGTTTTTCTAGGACCTAGAAGTGAATCATTAGGTTATTTATTTGAGCTTGCTTTGCTTTTCCGATGTGAGCACTCACTGCTATAAACTTCCCTTTTAGACCTGCTTTCATTATTTGCTGTGAGTTTTTATATATTGTACTGGCATTATCATTTGAATCTAGGAACTGTAATTTCTGCCTTGATTTCTTCTGTGATCCATTGATTATTCAAGAGTGTATTGTTCAATTTCCATGTTTTTGCATAATTTTTGTGATTTCTTTTGGCGTTTTCTAGTTTCATAGAATTGGTAACATGTTGAAGGACAGGACACATTGATGAAAAACCAGTGTAGTCTGATTTCAGAGGCAATTTACTTAGCTTCTGTTCTGGGAGCCTTTCCGTTCCCACACGACAGAGGAATGTGACTTTCAGGAGTAGAAGAACTATGTTTTGTTTATTGTGCACCCTTAATAAATAGCTCTTAAATGTCCGGAGGAATAGTGTTGTCATCATCTCTGAAGGGAACTTGGGATAAATGCTTTTATTGCTATTGCTATTATTATTTTTGCAGTACTAGTGATCAAACCTGTAAGTATTCTACCACCAAGATATATCTCCAGCCCCTTTTTGTTTTTTATTTTGGGACAAGGTCTCACTAAGTCACTAAGTAGCCCAGGTGGGACTACTTTCTCTTGCACCTTCCAAGTGCTGGGATTATAGGCATGTACTACCACATCTGGCTCATTACTTTTCAGTTTTTTTACCTTGAAATTCCTTTTTTCCTTGAGATGAACAGGTATGAGAAATCGGCATGAATAAAATTAATAGTCTTGCATTTAAAAACTGTACAGGAAAAAAGTGTGCACCACTCTAGTACTCGTGAGTCACTTAGGAGTCCCAGCTCACTCCTGACATGACTAATGCTGTGATTTTCTTCCTCTATCACAAGGATATGAGAACATAAAAAATAAACTTTGTTTGAGATGGAGCTTAGTGGTAGTATGTATGCTTAGCATATGCAATACTTGGGGTTCAATTCCCAGTTGTGAAGGAAACCAAAGTAAACCAAACACACACACACACACACACACACACACACACACACAGAACCACACATGTAGTAGTTTGAGTGAAGTGTTGAATTTGTGGGACTTTGGAACCCACTGGGGAACCAGGAAACACACTTTCAGGTGTGTCTAGGTGGGTCATGGAGGCATGGCCTTGGGGTCCCTTTCAGGTCCCCCACTCCTTCCTGTCTGGGCTCTTCCCTGCTCTGATTCCCAGCTACTTTAAACTAAACAGCTCTGCTCCATTGTGCCCTTTGCCATGAAGTTGCTGCCTTGGAGCCAACTTACCATGGACTTAACCCTCCTGGAACCATGAGCCAAGTGAACTCTGTCCCTCTTGAAGTTATGGGTATCAGGTACGGTGTCCCAGCAAAGCTGACTTATACAGGAAGCTAGTAGCAGAGAAGTGAGGCTATTGCTGTATCTTGCCTGAAAATGTGGTTCAGAAGTCTTTGGAACTGGCTTGGAAAAGTTTGGAGATAAGGGCTGGAGAAGCCCTAGATTGCTGTAACCTGAGTCTGTTGAGCAACTCTAGTCAGAGCTCAGGAGACTAGAATGCTGGTAGGAATGTTGGTGTAAAGAGCAGGCTGAGGAGGTTTTAGTTGGGAACAAGGACAGCATTGGCAGTTGGACTAGAAGCCATGTGTGTAACACTTTCAAAAAGTTGTCTACATTTTTTTCAGTGCCCTGAGACCTTTCAGGAGACAGATGAAGGGCTGTGGAACAACAAGGCAGGGGACATTTCAGGGCAACTCACCCTGCCGACTGTCATATAGGTACGACTGCCTGCTTTAGCCTGGTTTATAGTCAGAATCAGGAAGCAACAGTCAGAACAGAAAAATTTGAAAAACTTAACTTTTGGCCTACTAGGAGCCCTGTGTAAAGCTGTGTACCTCAGAGGAGATCTGGCTGCTGAAGAGACGAGCACCGGTAAAAAGAAACCACTGAGTGCTCTGTATAGGGACAAGAAGATTTGTTGTGCTTCTCAGGAACCAGCAAGACCTCATCATAGCAGGCTCAAAGGTTCAAAGTGAAAACCTCTCATTTCAGGAGAATGCTCCTACAACCCCTGCTGGAGAAGGATCTAGGGATTTGTTTTCTTGGATTCATTTTCTGGTGCTCAGCCATCCAAGCACACAGAGGTTGCCTAAGGGAACCCAGTTGGCTCTTCACTCCACTGACAGCAGACTCCAGGGTGATCTGTGTGATTCTGACTTCACTGGCATGAATGATCAAGAGTTGTGGGGTGAGGGAGGGTCGCACCTGGATTCGAGAGGAAGGCCTGGCTGCCTGGCAGTGTGCCCTTGAGTGAGGCTCTGTGTGTGAAGCCAGCATGCACTGGAGACCTCAGGAAGTCAGAGATAGCCGGAAGGTAGAGTATCTGCTGAGGAAAGCTGCAGTCGGTGAGTGGAGTCCACCTGAGAGAGAGGCCGTGTTGGCCACAAACAGTGAGGCTGTAGAGCGGAGGCCACTCCAGCCCTTGGGACTCACATTTTACCACCCTGTGCTCTGGACACCGAATATAGACTTAACTTGTGTGCTGCTGAGTTTTGGTCTCACTTTGGACCGGTTCTTCTCTGTCTCCCCATTTCTTCCTTTTGGAATACGAATATTTACCCCGTGTCCTTGTACCTTGGGATTATGTAGCTTGTTTTTCATGTTTACAGAGGTTCACAGCTAGGAGTTTGCCTCGAGCTTCAGTATAGACTTTGAGTGAGACATTTGGAAAATGGTGGAACTGTTGAGGCTTTGGGGAGAGACCGTTGTATTTCTAGCTGTACTTGGCATCATTGCATTAGGTTAGGTAGAATTATGAACTTGCTGTCATCATTATCTGGAAACTGAGTATGGGTTAAGGAGATCTGTTTGTTGATGAGCAGTACGATGTGGCAGTGAGGTGGACTTGATGGGCCCTTGGGTCCATCGGGAGGGGTTGGTGGGACACATTTCTGGGTGTGTCTGGGTGAGTCATGGAGGTGGGGCCTTGTCTGGTCCCTCTGGCGCTGTTCCTCTGCTCTTGCTCCTGGACACCATGAACGAAGAAGCGCTGTTCCCCGTGCCCTTCTTCCACACTGTTCCTTCTGGGAACCAGCTGATTCTGGACTGAAGCCCCTGAAACGTGAACCAAGTGAAACCTCTCCTCCTTTAAGTGGTGTCCAGTATTGTGTCTGAGTAATAAGACACATACAGCACAACGCTAAGACAAGACCCAAACCCGGAACCACGAGCTCCCTGTACGTGCTCTCAGATGTCCCCCAAGTGTGTGTAGCTTTTAAAAAGCAACGCAAGAAGCAACAATGATGACAACAGAAATGATGACGGTGAAGAGAACTTTTTCTGGGCCCACTCACTGGTATCTTTCTAATCTTGACCTTTAATTCTTTGGCACAAGGATGTGTAAGTATCGAGGGTATTCTGGGTGGTTCGCCAGGTTTATGGTGAGATTGGGAGACAACAATGATCAGAGCAGAAAAATTTGAGAAACAACGTTTTCAAAGTGTTTTGGTTTGATAAAGTTTTATGATTCTAATTACGTTTAAAAGAGTATTAGGTGAATTTTGTGACATTTATTTTGCAGCATCATGTTCAAATTATGAAACATGTTTTCTTCCCTTTTTTAAAAAAATTTTTTAATCTTTATTGGTACATTACATAAATGCATCATGATTGCACTCCATAACGGGGATTTGTACCAGTATAAGACACAACTTAATTCTCACTTTTTCCCATAGCCCTACCCACCCTACCACCCCCCCATATACATAAAATTTGTTTCCTTACTTTTTGTTTTCTTCCCTTTTTTCCTTTTAGGTTCTTTCAAGACACTTACTCTTCCAGCAGTAAGTATCCATTTAAATTTTTTGCTTGGTTTGTTTTGTTTTTTTGAGATAGTAGTTCAGGCTAGTCCTGAGCTCAGCCTCAAACTCAGCAGTCCTCCTGCCTCTGCCTCCCAAGTGCTGCTATTACAGGTGTGAGCCACCATACCTGGCACTGTGGTATGAGGTACTGATTGCTGGTGGGTGTGAATCACCGCGCTGGGCGTTGTTGTATGTGGTTACTGAGGATCGAACCCAGGACCTTGCACTTGCAAGGCAGGCGCTGGGACCACTAAGCCAAATTCTCTGCCCCCATTTAAAAATTTTGATTTCAGTCAGGCATGGTGGCTCATACCTATAATCCCAGTGCTTGGGAGGCAGAGGCAGGAGGATTGCTGTGAATTTGAGATTGGCCTGGGCTATATAGTGAGTTCAGGGTCAGCCTGAACTACAAAGCGAGACCCTGTGTCAAAAAACCCCCAAAACCAAAACCAGAAAATATGATTTCAGAAATGAGTTGTGTCTGTGAACTAATCAAATTAATATCTTTCTGGCTTTTATATCAGTTTACTTTCCTTATAAATTTGGCTTGAGTTAGTTCAGCTTTCAGATGGTTTAAGGAAGATTAGCTGTACAGTTCTTCAGGCACCTTGCAGGGAGTTGCCTCTTATAAAATGGAGAACTTCCCTGAGTATACTCCTCCTTCTGCGCTTACAATTTTGTGTGTGTGATTAACACTCCATTCCTTTGTTTCTGGGCCGAGCCATATTGGAATCTGAGGCAAAAGGAAAAGCCAGTAATACCGCATTTTTATTTTACGGTACCGCTGCAGTGGGTCTAGTCTTCTCAGGGTGTGATGCAAAGCAGAAGAAAAACTCGACAGGATTAAGGAAAGAGCAGGAGCGGCGTCCCTACCAAAGACCCCGATCAGTCTCATCCCCTGACTTTTATTGTTCATCAGTTGGGTTAAAAGTGAGCTATGTGTACAGCTGTGCAGTTTCTATGGAAGCTAAGGCAGGCAAGGCCTAGCCAGAAGAGATAAACCATTTTAAAATTAGGAACAAGATAGACACAATATATGCTTGTCATTAGAACACTGTCCTTCTAGCTCTGAAGGCATGAGTTGTGGGAATGGAACTTGGGTGCGAATCACTCCGACCTCAGCTCTATGTTATGTCAGCCCTGCAGCTTCATGGGTCGTTACTCTGGTCTCTGCTGGGGCTGTTAGCAGGGAGGTTGTGTTGTGTTGACCTCAGCGCTCTTGAGATGCTTCTGTCCTCACATGACTTCAGTCAGACTTGCTTCTTACAGCAGGGTAGCTGAGGGATTTAACTACAGCCTGCTCTGCTTACAGCGTGCTGTGGGCCTAACCAGTAAGGAGGCTCCCAGCGTGAGTGAGGAGCAGGAGAGAGCTTCTGCGAGGCCTGCGGCGCTGGTTCAGGAACCGTGTGGTGTAATTAAGGAACAAACTGCAGGATGTATGGGAGGAAAACAAATTGTTTCACTTGGAAGACAAAATTTCCAACTTTATAATTACTCTGGATAATAATATTTAAATTTTCAATTGTACCTGGTAATTGAAACATTTTTGAGGTGAGATCTTGGTTTTCTTCTCCCCAGCTACCGCTGAACAGTACAGATGAGATGTATGAGCTACGTGTCACCGGTCACACAGAGGATGAGATTTTATTCTACAACAGCACGCACTTATCCTTCAAGACAAAGAGGATGTCTGTCTTCATTCAGACAGACAAGGCACTCTATAAGCCAGGGCAGGAAGTGAAGTTTCGGATCGTTACACTCCTCTCAGATTTGAGGCCCTGTGAGGCCTCTGTGGACATCCTCATTAAGGTAAAGGCTGATAGAAATGAAGTCGGTTCGAACTGTCTCTCCAAAGCTCTCCTAGAAATTCTGCCCCCGTCATGGACACTGTCCTGTCTTAGCTGCTCACCTGGGATGGTAGCGCTCTCTGCTGCAGCCCTTGGTCTGGAAAGGGAGACGGGATAGCTCCGGGGAGGAGCGCAGGCTCCATCGTGGCGGCCCTTCACCTTCAGTCCAGCCTCTGCTCGTTGTTCATTTGCCAAGAGTTTACTGAGCTTCGGTTTGTGTTTGTTATTTTTTATGGAGTTGTGAAGGAAGATCTGTCTGAACAGAGTTTTAAAGGAAATAAAAGAATTAGCCAGTACAAGGTGAGGGAACAACGTATAACAAGGTCCAGAGGTGGCGCTTAGGGTGCATGGAGCACGCTGGGTTGTACCAGCCGGGCAGAGCTCGGAGATGAGCCACACAGCGGAGGCCTGGGGCCTGGGCCGGTTCAGGATCTTGTGGCCATTATGTGGACCCCGGGTTTCTCACCAGTGCAGTGAGAATCCACTGAATTCCGAGGGAGGCCTGATGTGGGGATCAAACCTGGGTCCTTGCGCTTGCGAGACAGGTGCTGGAACCACTGAGCTAAATCCCCGGCCGGGTCTGTGTTTTTTAAAAAAAATTTTGTTTTTTATGCTAGGAATTGAACTCAGGGTCTTTGCATTCAGCTACATCTTCAGCCCTTTCTTAATTATTTTGAGAGAGGATCTCACTAAGTCCTTAAGTTCCCCAGGCTAGTCTTAAACTTGCTGTCCTGCCTCAGCCTCCCGAAGTGCTTGCATTGGAGAATGTACCTCCAGGTCTGGCTTGTGTGTGTGTGTGTGTGTGTGTTGCAGCTCTAGGGACTGACTGTATGCTTGCTGAGTGAGTGCTCTAACGCGGAGCCTCTCTGACTTTGCTGTCAGTCCTTACTTGTACCTTAGACAAAGAAATGGTAGCAATAGCTACATTGCCTGCTTGAGACCTAAGCCAGGGCTAATGTTACAGACTCTGGGCCCACTTGTGCGGGCCTTGGGAATTTCTGATATGGAGACAATTTGGACTCTTCTGGCCAGGCCCTGCTGTTTCAGCTTTCCTGGAAAGGCACAAAAATCTTCCCCTGTTGGCTTATACAGCACGTGGCCCTTCTGCCCAGGAGAAGGGAGTTTGGGCCCAGATCCAGGTTTGGGAACAGAGTAAGTAGCATGGTGGGTCCCTCGCTGTACCGGATGTGGATTCGGTACTCTGCCTTTCTCCTTGGAAGGAGCCAGGTTGGACCTCTGATGAGTGCCGTTGACTCCTCTGATGAAAACAGTCCTTGAGACTAGAGTTGAGTAGCTGTGATGTTTTCCACATTTTCAGTGTAGAATAATTGGTTGCTTGGAAAAACTTTTGAGAAGAAAGTGGGATGTGGTAGTAGGACTCGGCCTCTGTTGGAGTGGTCCCAGGCCCAACAGCGCCACCTGTGGACCAATGTGGGAAGTCTACCTTTGAGCTATCTTGCCAATTTTTGGGGTCAAGAACAGGTAGTATAGTGTATTGGGGATATTTCAGTGCAACTTTTTTCTGTTTTTAAGTGGAAGTTGTTAAGCATCTTCATTTTGCCAGCTTTCATAACTTAGGAAAGGGCGTCAAGAGGCTTTCGGCAATAGCAAAACCCTGCCCTCATTCCAGCCCTCATCTGGTCTCCCAGCCCTGGGGACAGATGCTTTGCCGGCACGGGGATGGCTGGCTTCTGTCTTGACCTTTCTCCTTTGAGAGGCTGTTGTATCTAGAGTTGAGGAGGACCCTGTGCGGGCTGAGATACCGGCTTGAAGGGTCTGTCCTTGTGACTGATTGGCCCAGAGCAGCAAACTCAGAGCTGCAGCCCCGGGCAGGGGATGGACTGCCTTGTTTCCATGACTTGGCTTCTCTCATTCGACCTGCCAGGTGGCTGTGTGCCTTGTGCCCCTGCTATATCCGGCCAGGGAACCCGCTGCTGTGCTGTGCCACCCAGAGGGGACTGTTCAGTGTCTCTTTCTGGCCATGATAATGTCCGGCAGGAGATGACCACGTGCAAACACCGTGCTCTGCTGTGGGGCACCACGCATGGTTATTCAAATCCCAGCGAGCCCCGTAAAGACTTGCAGGGTTTCTCCTTTCTCTCATGTCCCTCTTCTTGGTGATAGTCAGGCCCAGGTCCAATCAGCTTGGGAAAATATGGGACTTATTTATTCTCCCTGCTCCAGATCACCCAGGTGCAAAGTCATCCGAGTTCAGACTCCCTTGGACACCCCATGGGAAACGTCCGCTGACCACACTAAATAACCTGTCAAGTGGGGACACTCCTTCCCTGCTACTTGACCTCGCGCAAAGAGTTGTTGAGATTACTTCAAAGCCTCTGTTGGTCTGACAAAGGAAAAATAGCATTCATTGTTTTCATTTTCATTCTCTTAATTACTATGCAGCCATAGTTATTAGCTGTGTATTTTCCCTGAGCCCTTTCCTCCATAGCTGTGGAGAATGATGGGGCGGCTGGCACAGTCAGCGTTGGCCCAGGACACAGTGACCTGCTTGTTCTTGACTCGCCTTTGGTCCTAGTTTCAGGCTTATTCTTCCTCCAAGTATGGAGCTCTCGGTCTTGACCTTTCTTCACCGTGGGAGAGAGCTTTTTTCTGGCCTCTAATAACTGGGCCAACTCAGTACTTTTAGTCAAACAATAGAGAAGAAATGGAATATTTAATTCCTGATTTCAGCAGCTCACAGTCTAGGTAATAACAAAAAATGTGTGTTTGTAAAATCAAATAGATAAATAAGCTACATTTATTGCTTGTGCCAGTAAAGATACACTCCCGTGCTGTCAGCTCCAGGTGTTGGGACACCAGGCAGTCTCTCTGTCCGGGCCGTGGATGGAGGATGAGGAGCTGAGCGTATTTCACCACTGGGGTGGGGCATCCTGGGCTTCGCGTGCACAGGTCCAGCCATGGGGACTTCTGCAGTGATTAGTCTGTGAATCGTGTGTCTAGGAGAAGAGGAGTCCGGAGAAGTGGGTGGGGTCAGATGACTGTGCGACAGAGTTCATCTTCATTCTGTAGACAGCAAAAGCCAGACTTGCCTCGTGGTCTGTTGTAATGATCATAACCATTAAAAGGAGCTGTGCCGAAACTTTCAGCCTCGGTGCTTCGTCTTTAGGTCTGTGCTTCAGGTGGGCCATGCTGTTGCCAGTGGAGGGGCCAAGACTAGAGGAAGAGGGCCGGGGAGTTAGCTCAGTGGTTCCGGCGCCTGTCTTGCAAGCGCAAGGGCCCGGGTTCGATTCCCCGGTAACCACATAACAATACTGGGCGTGGAGACTCACACCCAGCAGCAACCAGTACCACGTACCACAGTGCCGGCGTGGTGGCTCACGCCTGTAATCTCAGCACTCGGGAGGCAGAGGCAGGAGGATTGTGATGTGAGTTTGAGGCTGAGCTGAGGGCCAGCCTGAACCACAAAGCGAGACCCTGTCTCCAAAAACCT
>PVIR01028253.1:0-22175 GCA_004026965.1 Petromus typicus
TACAGGCTTTGTTTTCATTTTTCAAGTATTAACAGATAAACTCTACATTTTTATGACAGCAAAGAGTAATAGAAAACCTATGGATTCTTTGTTACATGCTGAGGAGATAGCAATTTTTCCCATAATAGAGAAGCAGTCCTTACTGACAGTTATGAGAAGAGCTTGGTAAATGAAGAATTTACCATTTCTTGGTAAATGAAAGAAATTCATGTTTTAAAGTTTTTAAAATCTGGACTATAATATAAAATAATGCTTTTCAGACATTTTTGAGAATTATATGTTTAACTGCCAAATTCTGTATGATGTTATTGGGATTAGAATAACACTGAACAAAAGGCCAACAGTTGTTCAGTGCTCTTCAATACTCATAAATAACGCTAGCTATCAAGCCATGATATACAGGTGACACTCATAATCTTTGCTAGCATCAACAAAGACTGAGAGGAAATAGATCCTGACTTACCTGTAACTTGCACTATAAATTATATTACATAAGAAGTTAACTTCTATTAAGATTCCCATATTTAAAACCCAAGATTCTATTACTTTCAATATATATTGATTTGATTTGTGTACCTCAGCATTTGTAATTCCACACTTTTATAAATTCTTTTTCCTAATGCCAAGGTAGCTCTTTTCTAATCTTACAATGACTTAATCCTTCCTAAATTCTCAAATATTTGTCAAAATTTGCCAATTATTTCACTATCTTGTATTACAGATATTAGTTTACAGATTTGAGGTAGGCTGATTTCTTTCATTTCATATAGCCAATACTTATTTAGCCTGCCTAAAACCTTCACATAATTTAAAAGTAAAATAATTTATCTAAAGAGTTCAAAGGATATATCATGTAAAGTTCCCTCTAACTCTTGCTTACCAGTCCTATCAAATCTTTCTTCGCCACAGGGGCAATAATATTGTCAATTAATTCAATCTCCACCAACACAAAAAAATAAAATAAAATAAAAATTTTAAATGCTCTTTGGAAGCACAAGCTAATTGAATACATTAAATAGCTTTTCACTAGTCACAAATTTCAGTTGCCTGTTGTTTTTGCTATTTATACGTCCTGCTTGTCTTTTCTGAAAATCCTGAATGACTGAACAGGAAGTCTACTCAACTAATTTGGTCACACCAAAAAAACCTCTGATGTAAACACCATATTAAAGATAGAGACAAAGAAATTAATAAATTAAAACCTTACCCATAAATCCTCCACTGGCAATACTCACATATTCTTTATTTTTCTGTAATAAAAAAATAAAACAAATTATTTCAAAATGCAATTTAATTAAAACTTCTGATAACTCTAAAATACTGGCAAATGCAATACATGGTTATATATTAGATTTCTGCACTTTCTTTTTTTTTTTTTTTACATTTTAGTCCTGGACACAGAAAGGTATGTATTTATATTACACACACATGCACACATACACACAAACATATTTATGCTATGTATTATAAAGTGTTGCTTGGGCAAGAAGAAGGAAACAATTTCATGACTAATAAACAGGACTCTGATATTGATTCATGGTGCCGTGCTAGGATTAAGGACTTCACCCTGGTCGTGAGTACTACCAGCCCTAAGAGTAGGAAAGCCTAGGTAAGACATAAGGGACAGAAATAGGGTCACTGCTTGCCACTTGTTGCTTGCTACTTAACTGCTTTGCTGCCTTCCTCTCTCCTGTTAGTCATGAACTATTTCTCCTCTACGTTGCTCCTCTGTCCGGCCACACTGCCTTGAAGATGGTCAACTATGAACTGAAACCTCTACAAACTGCAGCTAAACAAAATCTGGGTCCTTGCCAGGTGTGGTGGCTCACACCTGTAATCCCAGCATTTGGATGCAGGAGGACTGCTCTGAGTTCAAGGCTCAAATGAGTAACACAGTGAGCTCAGGCCAGGCTGAACTACAAAGTGAGACCTTGTCTCAAAAAACAAAAAAACCCCAAACAAACAAAAATGTTTTGTCTTTCAAGATCTCTTCCTCCCTAAAAAGATAATAACCAAGTCTTTAGATCTAACTAGCAGCTGGTAGACCAGGGAGAGAACCTAATAATACCATGTGAATGCAACCAAATCTAGAATGTGGAAAACTCTATAAAGAATTACCAACTGAATTATTTGCAACAAATATATGCAAGAAAAAAAATAAGAAATGGGAAACACATAACATAAAACATTTAAAGAAAAATCAATTAAATGCAGTGCTTTTAGATTCTATGAAAATCAGAGAAATTAACACATTAGATCAGATTTTTTTATATAAAAGTGATGATACAAAGAATTTATGGCATTCAATTCTCCCACTTTTCAATTTTTTTCCAGGATAAAAATTTCTAAATTCCACAAATAATCTGAATCATGCTATTGTCAGTACCACAAACTTTTACAACAGAAGAACCTTTACAATACATGGTTTATATTAAAGCATTTTTCAAATAGGCCAGTTAAATTTTTAAATTAATGAGTTTGGGATGGATGTAACACATACCCATAATCCCAACACTTCAAACTCTAACGCAGGAGGATCAGTGGACTCCAGTTAAGCCAAAATTACAGAGAGTTCAAGATCTTGAACTACACAGTAAAACCCTGTCTTAAAACACTAAAATACACACTTTACACATGAATTTGGGACCCTGTTTTTGTATATTTTCTAAAATCTTTCCTTTAAGAAGGTTTAAAATTATTTGATACCAATCCTTCCTCCAAATACCTTATTCCTTCTCTGATTTTATCTTTTTGTTTTTGTATTTTCTTTTGTTGTACTTAGAATTCAACTCAGGGGTTATGAGCACTCTAGTGCTGAGCTACAGCCTCATCACTTTTTATGTTGAGATAGAATCTCACTAAGTTGCCCAGGATGGCCTCAAACTGTGATTTTCCTGAGCACCTGAGATCACAAACATGTACCATCATACTTGGCTTTCTGTTTTTTAAGACTTTTGCCTTTAGAGCAAGTTTCTCAAACCAAATACCCAGTGAAACATAAAGAGAAATCAACCAAACCTTCCTAATTCTATTGTTTAAAAATCATATAAATTAAAGACCTTAATGTATAAACTACCAAAAAATACTTAATAACAACTATTTTTTATAAAAAGTTACTACTGACTAAAGATGGGAAAGAAAGCAAAAGGAGAGTTTGAATTATATCACTAATATAAATCAGTTGTACCGAAAACAATATTTTAACACCAGAAGGAAAGATGACTAAATGTCATGAATATAAATGTATATTCACATTAAAAGTGGAAATGATAAAATGAATTATATAGCTACTATCAAAAGTAGTAAATATAACATGAATAAGCATAGATCCTGATGAAAGGAAAAATTCAACACATTATCAAAAAAAATTTCACACTGATAACAATTGCATTACATACAGGAAAAAAAAATTTCTTTATTTCTACCTTCATACACAAAAATAAATTCCAAGTGGTTCAAACTTTAAAACATGAAAAATATACCATGTAAGCATGTGAGAAAATCTACAGAAAAAGACAGCTCTTCTTGGCAAGAGTCAAAACCAAGCAGCTGGAAAGAAAAATATATGTAAATCTAAGAGTATATGTAAAGGTAAAAAAGTAATTATGTCTTCAATATAAAAGCAACAGTCAAGCAAAACGAAATAATATATCTCAGCATACCTGTAAAAAGTGTGCCAGGACCATGTTCATATACATGTCTTCTTCCTCCCTTCCACTACCCATAAAACAGAGATGCTCCCCACCAGCTATGGAGCCAGATTCAATGGACTGTTTTTGTGCTTCCAGCAAGGATTTTACTGACTGTGCAAACTCAGATGGATTCTGGAGCATCTAGACAATTTTAGAAAATTCAAAACATGGTAAGTCTATGTTTCACACACATTTGTAAAACCTGAAACAATTTTCCAGGAAAGACTCAACATTTACACAGCCACCACAAAAGCAAAGGGAAAGATTTCTGTAATAAAATCCTGGGGATAAAAGAAGTGTACATAAATATACCTGTAATACATTAGAATAAAACTTGAAAACTGACAGAAAGGTTAAATTACACACAAAAAAAATATTGCTCTACCAACAGTTTTTGCTTTTTTGGGGGGGGGGTGGTATATGTATGTTTATGTGTGGTACTAAGGACTCAAGCCAGGGCCTTTGCACTGAGCTATATCCCCAGCCCTCTTTTTACTTTTTATCTGAAGATCAGGGCTCACTAAAGGTTCCTAAATAGGCCAGGCTGGGCTTGAACTTGGGATCCTCCTGCTCCAGCTTCCTACACAGCTGGGATTACAAGCATGAGCCAACCATTCTCAGCGGTCTGTTTGCTTCCTGAGATAACAAATAACCAGCTATAGTATCCTTAAGTATAATGGAATAGTGTTTAACACAAAGTGAAAGGTTCTATGACTAAAATAAAAATAGTGTCTGCAGGTTCTACATTTCAATCTCCACTAATGGGACAAGTATGCCTTAGAGAACAATCTGAAATAGAAGCCTATTTCTCAATACTACTTTAGATATTACAGCCATAATAATGAAAATTTCCATTTCTTACTCTCAAAGGAACAAGTATGCAATAACCATGACAAAATTTTAAAAAGTATAGTGGGGCTGTTTAAAAAGTATAGTTAAAGTCCAACCAAAAAAAAATGGACATATCATATAAAACATCAATTTGTTAAAGACAGTTTCATTAGTAATTACCAGGATTTTCCTTTTCTCATTCTGTTATCATTTAAAAAAGGAAAAAACAGAGGCCAATAATGTCAAATAATGCGGCTATGAAACAATTATTTGCATCAACAGCTGTGAAACACAAAGTAATACAGACTTTTTAAGCAGCTATAAAGTGGTCATATCTCTCAACCCAACAACTCTACTTTTCAGGACTTATTTTTAAGAATTATTTGCGTAAGTTCATGAAATATGTATAAATATGTTAATTGCAGCATTTTATAAGAAAACAAAATAATTGAAATGTACATTAACTATGCAAAATTCTATGGTACATCTGTATCATGGACTACTATGTAGCATTAAAAATAAAAATAAAGGGCTGAGGATTTAGCTCAGTAGTTTGCATCTGCCTGGTAAGCACAAGGTCCTGAGTTCAATCCCTGGTACCTCACACTGCAATGCTGGGCTTGGTGGCTCATGCCTGTAATCCCAGCATTCAGGACACAGAGACAGAAGCATTGCTGAGTTGTAGTCCAGTTGAACTGGACTACATAATGAGTTTAAGGCCAGCCAGAACTACAAAAGCAAACCATGTCTCCAAAGAATGAATGAATAAATAAATAAATAAATAGAAATAAAAATAAAGATACTTAAATAATAAGACCTCCAAGAAACTATTAAAAGGCAAGCACCGAAACAAAAAATATATAAATACATATTAAAAGTCTGGAAGAGAAAACAAGTTGGCAATAGTTGCTAGAGATATTCTTTAAGAAATTTTTAATTCATGTATTTATGAATCAACTGAATTTTTAAAATAAGATTAACAATTGAGGAGAAAGGTACAGAGTTCACCTACTAGATATAAACAAACCAAGATGGCCTTTCTCAACTACAGTGCACAAAACTCCCCGACTTCGACTTCCACTTTCCTTTAGTTTTCTCTCAACACCACCTTGACCCTGCTGCACATCTTTTTAGCCTCAGCACCAACACTGCCAGATTAAGTTGGGAAGGAAAGAGTGACCTGCATATTCAGGAATGGAGGTTAGTACCCCACTTCTATTTTCCCCATCACTGAAGGTCTAGAGACCAAAGAACTGCTTAACTGATGTCAGTTCTAATCATCTCTGACAAAATTTAATTACTTTATTCCTTTAATTAAGGTGATCTTAGGATAGTAATCTTAAGAACTGAGGGCTTAGATGCAGACATTACTTATTTTAAATATTAGCTTATTGTATGCATACATACTCTTGATTACAAAAATGACAAGGTAAAGCTTTTAAAACTCTTACCAAATTAGATGATACTATATTTCCAGATTACTTACTAGTTGCAAACCACCATATTAACTCCCCTACCATATAGCTCATCTTATGTTTAGAGTTTACTGACATAATGGCAAAGTAAGCACTAGTTAGCAGTTGTCATTTACCTTTTATGATGCTAGAAAGACGTCCTGGCAAAAAGGACATCCAAGAGCAATGTCTTATGGGACAAAGACTCCTTCTTTACACAGAAAGGAAAACAAGTACATGTATTTTTTTTTTTTTTTTTTTTTCTGAGACAGGGTTATGCTTTGTAGTTCAGGCTGGCCCTCAGCTCAGCCTCAAACTCACATCACAGCAATCCTCCTGCCTCTGCCTCCCGAGTGCTGGGATTATAGGCGTAAGCCACCACACCCAGCACTGTGGTATGTGGTGCTCATTGCTGCTGAGCCTAAGTCTCCTCGCCCAGTATTGTATGTGGTTACCGGGGATGGAACCCAGGTCCTTGTGCTTGCAAGACAGTCGCCAGAACCACTGAACTAAATCTCTGGCCCCAAGTACATGTATTTATAAGCTAAAGAAAAAAAATTATCTTGTTATTTGCAAAATATTCAATGAGGATTTATACTAACCAGATCTGAATCTAAGTGGAAAGCAGTTGATAAATGGCCAGCATTATACTGTTCCGCAGGACGGCAATCCACCACAAAGAACCGGACTCCTTCCTAAAGGGAAAAATTTGACATTCTGGAATCTGCCATGAGCTTCACATTCCACAGCGTCACAGTAACAATTACTTAACCAAACAACAGAGAACAAGTTTATTCAAAAATGATATTACATAGAATCAGGAGAATCAAACCTGTGTAGATACAAAAAAATAACCTCAAGGTTCCAAATATTTTTATTGATTTTAAACAGTTAACACATTTTTTTTGTTTTTTTTTTTTTTGAGACAGGGTCTCGGCCCTGTAGTTCAGCCTGGTTCTGAACTCAGCCTCAAACTCAGCAATCCTTCTGCCTCTGCCTCTCAAATGCTGGGATTACAGGCGTGAGCCACCATACCTAGCACAGTGGTATGTGGTACTGACTGCTGCTGGGCATGAGTCTCCACATCCATATTACTGTATGTGGTTACCAGGGACAGAGCTAAGGCCCTTGCACTTGTAAGACAGGAGCCGGAAACACTGAACTAAATCCCCAGCCCAGTTAACACATTTTTTATACATTATTATTGGCTTGGAAGTCTCAAAATACGATGTAAGAGAGTGCCAGTTTACACTATAAACCTGATTATATTAAGATCTAACAAATTTTTTATAGCAATTCCACAAACTTATCAATGACCAAGTACACATAAAAGACTAACTGTCCTTGGGGGATGGCTACAACGTCAATTTGAGCCAAGAAGTTTATACGGGTCTCTAGCACTTGGATTACACAATTTTTAAAATATCAGTTCTAATAAAAACGACAGACTTGTGTTTTCAAAATTCTGAACAACCAGCATATATACAAAAGGTAGTTCAACTAAGGGCTACTAGAAAAGGTTTATACTATACATCTACTCCTTTCTCTTAACTTTGGAAATATACTTAACCTTCCAAACATAAACACCCAAGGTTAACTGTAACATAACAAATAAAATATAGCGTACCAGGAGAAAAATATCAAAATGGCTCATGAGATTTTCATGATGGTCATACTACAAAAATGGCACATTTTTTGTAATTGATCCTTTCTACTTTTATAGCATTAAACCATGTAACTTCATTAGCTTGTACAACTACATGGAATTTAAATGTTAAATGTAAAATTCAACCCTTTAAGTTGAATTCAACTGCTTTGCTGAAATATGAAAAAACTGGTGTCAACAGTGATAAAATTCATTACTGGTAATTAAAGTAATACTCAAGACAGTTTAAAAAAATGATCAAATGGACCAAAGATTTAACACACTAACTATTCAAAACAGCAAAAATAGCCACATTGTTATAATAAATTAATTCTGTGGGGCTCAAAGAACAAAAACAAACATTCTCTTCTTTCTGGTGCTGGAGGTTGACTTGGTAAGCACAAGCTCTATCACTAAGCTATACACTCAACCCTGGTTCCTTATACTTAAAAAGACATAGCTCCCCAGCAAATGATCTTTCTGTACTTACCCCTTGCAGCTGATTTGCTTGAAGAATTTCTGATACTGAGATGGCCAGACAAAGAGCCTGACTCAGATCTGCATCATCATCCTTAATTCCCAGCAGAGTACTACCAAAGAGATGGTGATTATCCTATTCAAAGAGAAATCTGTTAACATTATGGGAAAAATTCAAAATCAAACTTCCTCATTAAATATATTCTTATAAACTAGGATGAGTTGTCATAATAAAAAGAAAATATGGAAGAAGTGAATTGAATAAATTATATAATGTGCTAATCTATACCTTAGTGAATTTGCAAGTACTAATGCAGATCATCTATATTTGAAGAAAAGGTGCTTCTCTTAAAACACCTCAAAAAAAAAGACACATTCACCTAGTATGCTAAACCACTAATTCCATCATCTGATTCTCCCACCACTGTTGGAAGCTGAAGTGATTTATGTAACGAAATTACTAAATTAACTGAAATTAGGCCCCAGAAACAATTTTTTTTTAAATTTCTTGTTTTTGAGGGAAAAGAACATTACCCACCTTCTCAGATACTGATTCTTGACATTTCAGTGACATATTGATTACCAAGCAGGGATAACTAAGGCAGAATGCTTTTTTAAGAATGACAATAATGTTCTTACAGGCCAATGAGGTCCCAGACAAACCTGTATAGTTTATAATTGAAAAGATTTTGCCTCCTCCACTATTATTTGTGCTTCTTGAAGTGTTATTTCACAGTTAAAACTACTCATGCTTCTTTTTTTTTTTTTTTTAAAGGTTTTTTTGAGACAGGGTCTCGCTTTGTAGTTCAGGCTGGCACTGAGCTCAGCCTCCAACTCGCATCACAGCCATCATCCTGCTTCTGCCTCCCGAGTGCTGGGATTACAGGTGTGAGCTACCACGCCGGGCACTGTATGTGGTACTGGTTGCTGCTGGGGTGAGTCTCCACGCCCGGTACTGTTATGTGGTTACCAGGGATCGAACCGGGTCCTTGCGCTTGCAAGACAGGCGCCGGAACCACTGAGCTAATATCCCCAGCCTATGCTTCTAATCTTTTTTTTTTTTTGACAGAGGGTCTCATTTTGTAGTTCAGGCTGGCCCTGAGCTCACTATGTAACCCAGGCAAGCCTAGAACTCACAGCAATCTTCTGCCTCTGCCTCCCAAGTGTTGGGATTACAGGCGTGAGCCACAACGCCCTACACTGTGGTATGTGATACTGATTGCTGGTGGGTGTGAGTCACCACTCCCGACACTATTCCAGTGCGATTACCAGGGATCAAACTGGGCCCTTGGGCTAGCAAGATAGGCACTAGAACCACTAAACTAAATCCTCCACCAGCCAGGTCTAATCTTGTATCCACCATTGAAAACACCTACTCTAAGAATCTTTTTTTTTTCCAGGTTTTTTGAGACAGGGTCTCGCTTTGTGGTTCAGGCTGGCCCTGAGCTCAGCCTCAAACTCACATCACAATCCTCCTGCCTCTGCCTCCCGAGTGCTGAGATTACAGACGAGAGCCACCACGCCCGGCACTGTGGTATGTGGTACTGGTTGCTGCTGGGTGTGGGTCTCCACACCCCGTATTGTTATGTGGTTACCGGGGAATCGAACCCGGGCCCTTGCGCTTGTAAGGCAGGTGCCAGAACCACTGAGCTAACTCCCCGGCCCTACTCTAAGAATCTTAATCCCTAAGAAGTATCTAATTTTTTGTTTGTTTACAACACAATTCTCCATTACTAGGATTGTCCAAGGCTGAACGCCAGAAAAACAGACATAATAATATGTAACATCTACTGGATTTTTTAAATACTATTTTTGAAGATATAGAAGCATTAATTTAGGAAATATCTCAATTTTCTCAGGATCAGTAATAATTAATAATCAGAGCAAAGATGATTTACAATATTTTTTAAAAACTGTTTATCGGCCAGGGATTTAGCTCAGTGGTTCCACGCCTGCCTTACAAGTGCAAGGTCCCGAGTTCAATCACCACTAACCACATACAACAGTGCTGGGGCACGGTGACTGACACCACCAGGAATCAGTACCACATACCGCAGTGCCAGGCACGGTGGCTCACACCTGTAATCTCAGCCTTTGGAAGGTGAGCCTTTCAAGGCTCACCTGGGTTACATAATGAGCTCAGGACCAGCTGAATTGCAAAAGCAAGACCCTGTCTCAAAAAAAAATAAAAAAATAAAAAACTGTTCCATAGAACTGTAACACATAAAAAAGACAGAAATGCGTAATTTAAGAGTATTTTGACTGAAGGTGCTATAAAGTAAACAATACAACAAAGTATAAAATGTAAAATACAGATGAGCTGTTAACTTATCTTTTACCTTCCTAAAAGAAGCTGGTGTTTTACTGCAGTAATACTGTGCCAGAGTGAAAAGGTCTTCTATATCTTCAAGATTCAAACTGGAGGGCGTATTTTCCAAAAACTCTGAAATATGATTGAAGATATGATATTTAACAGATTGTGAAAATATATAGTATGTTCAAAACTAAAATATATTCAGCCTAATACCTACTCTATAAATGGAATTTCAGTGGTGACGCTTTTAAAAAACTGCTTGTAGAGAAATGGATTTCCCCAAAGAAGCTGAAACTTGTTAACACTATTCTCCTGTTACTACTCATGTATGAGTAAGATAATAAAATCAAATTCATTAGCTTTACTCAGAACTGAGTGATTTATTGACAAACACAAAATGCCAGGGCTCCTAGAAAGAAAAAAAAATGAACAGCAGTTCCTAAAGAACTTTATCTTGCATCAAAAACAAAAATAAATCACTATAATATATCAAGAAAATAATATTATATAGATAGTGCAACATATAAGGCAGTACAGACAGCAATTATCTCTGTCAAGAACTAGAGTGAGGAGAATCCAAAAAAGATAATCAAAGTTTTGCAATGAGATTGCAAGCTGAATCTAAAAAGGTATGTCAGTGGCAGGGGAGCATTCTTCGTAAGTATTAAAATCAGAGAAAAGGTCAAGCGTGGTGGCTCATGCCTGTAATCTCAGCACTCAGGAGGCAGAGGCAGAAGGATTGCCTTGAGTTTGAGGCTAGCCTGGGCTACATAGTGAATTTAGGGCCAGACCGAACTATAAAAGTAAGACTGTCTCAAAAAACTAAAAAACAAAACAAAAATTAAAAAAAAAAAAATCAGAGAAATAATACAGGCAAAGAAAAGAAAAATGAAAGTACATGAGTGAATGAGGGTGGCAAAATCAGGGAAAACAGTCCTTAGGTGTCTGTACCTAGAGTGTTTAGAGGATACAGGAGTTAAATGTGACCTCAGAGCAATTGTAACCCACCTTCCCTAAATTTACAGATGAGAAAACTGGGCTTCAGAAGACTAACTGACCTAAAATCTTTTCTCCACATTAAATACTTACGGATAACTTCTTCTTTGCTGTCTGACTCTTGAGCTAAAATAACTTCTCTGTAAAAGGGAATCAAATTGAATTTGAGTTAAACATTAACAAACTACCCTGAGTGAGAAGAAAAAAAAATTAATCAATACTTACTTTGCATTAACAAGGATAATTAACATTAAGAAGTAAATAAAAAATGGATCTGCTTGTTGGAGATATCCGTCCCATATTGCCTGAGTGACTTCAATGGAACAGTAACATGCAAAAAGGCTTCCAAGCTGTAATTAGGAAATGAAAGGAGAAACATAAACCACTGGAACTGGCCTATAATACTTTTAAAAGTATAAAGCAAATAAAAAGTACAAGTTATATGCACCTGACATTTAATGTGTATTTTAATTATAGGCACGCAATCCAGAGGCAGAACACATACACTGAACACAATGGGGCCATTTCCTAGCTATGTGACCTGGGCCATGTCTCTAACCTCTACCACTGTGATGAGAGATAATTAATCATGAATATCTAGAGTAATTAACAGTTATTCCTGCCACAATATAATAACTATTAAATTACCTATATAGTTTTATAAAGGCAATAGCATAGTTAAAATTAATTACAGGATTAGTAATTATATTAATTATTAATTAATAAAAGGCAATTATGAGGATCTAATATTGTAATATGAGTACCCAATAAAATTTAATGACAAATAAATGTCAACTGCTTCCAAAGCTTAATTTGAAATTATTTGTAATAGATGAACAAAACTGATAATGTTCAATTGACTTTCAGAGCTCTATGGTTTTATATTTCAAATAAATTATTAATTTGTATTTTTCTACACCCAATTATTATTTATTTTTATTATGACTATGACTTTTTTGAGACAAGATCTTACTATGTAGCACAGGCTCTCCTCAAACTCCCAGTGATACTCCTGCCTCCGCCCCCAGAGTGCTAGGATCACAGGTGTGTACCACTATACTCAGCTTGTTTGTTTGTTTTTTTTGATAGGGTTTTGCCACATAGTTCAGGTTGGTCTTGAACCCACTATGTCACCCTGGCTTATTTTAAACTCGCTGGGATCCTGTTCCTGTCTTTCAAGTACTAGGACCACAGGCATGTACCACTATTCACAGCTATCCAACTGTGCTTTTTTAGACTATATGAATTCAGTGATATCTGCAGGACATTCAACTTTTATAAGATCAAAAAGCAATTCTACCTGAAGGATTATATTTAAAACATCTTTAATATCAGGGAGCTAATGAGAAACATCTCTAGTATATACTTCATGTCAGATAATAAACTATTATCAAACTTTTTTTAAATTTTATTTTATTTTATTTATTTATTTATTTTTTTTGAGACAGGGTCTCGCTTTGTGGTTCAGGCTGGCACTGAGCTCAGCCTCCAACTCATATCACAGCAATCCTCCTGCCTTTGCCTCCCGAGTGCTGGGATTATAGGCGTGAGCCACCACACCTGGCACTGTGGTATGTGGTAACTGGTTGCTGCTGGGGTGAGTCTCCATGCTCAGTATCACACTGTTTATTAATTGTCTCTTAATTCTCACAATAGGCCACTAAGGTAGACATTTTCTGCCTATTTTTCAGTTAGGGTATTCAACTTGGATCAAATAACTTTCCGGAGCTTACTAGGTTAGTGAGTATTGCTGCAGGGACTAGGAACACTACAGCCCACATAACTGTCAATTTATTCAACCACAAGCTTTTAAAATACAAAATGCTATTGATGTTTTTGTTGTTGTTTGAAAATTTACTATCACAAATGCAGATTAGAAGATGTAAATACAAACAGAACAGAATACACAGCCAACCCTAACCTCAGCTCAACTAAAGCCAGCACTGTATTGTTCATAGTTATATGTTGTTAAAGTTTAGAAATAAAGTTTGTCTAATTTCTTGATTTAAAAAGAAAAAAACCGATTGCATTAATATGATGAAGTAGCAAGAATGAACTATCTGACATTCAGATAAAGAGTAACCAGTTGCTTTTTTATTAGACTTCCTGAAATAGCAGGCTACCAATAAAGAGTTCTGGTAATAGAAATGTATTTAGACCAGACATAGTGGTACACACCTAAAATCTCAGAAACCTGGACAGTGGAGGAAAGACAAGTTCTAGGCCAGCTGAGAACTCATGAGACTGTCTCCAAATAAAATTTAAAAAGAGATGGAGGCTGGGGATTTAACTCAGTGGTTCTGGTGCCTACCTTGCAAACACAAGGATCTGGCTTCAGCATCTATCCCCAATAAACACACAACAATGCTGGGAAGGTGACTCACGCCCACCAGCAATCAGAACCACAAACCAGTGCTGGGCGTGGTGGCTCACGCCTACAACCTTAGCACTTGGGCGGCAGAGGCAGGAGGATTGCTGAGTTAAGGCTACATTCAGAACCAGCCTGAACTACAAAGTGAGACCCTATCTCATAAAAACTAAAAAAGAAAAAAAGAGAGATGGGGATGTAGCTCAGTGCGAGAATACGTGCCTCGGATTCACAAAGCCCTGGGTTTGATTCCCAGTATTGTACCGAGAGAAAAAAGGGTTCAGAGGGGGAAAATTTCTCACCTTAACATAAATAAATAGATTTAATGGCAACATATGAAATCTCAAAGAAGTCATAATTTTATACACATTTTATTATTTTTAACCCAAAATGACAAGAAAATTAAGGAATAGACTAAGGTTTAAGATTTCATGAGTTCAGAAACCAGTTATGACTCTCTATTCATTATCTGATTGCTAACTTCAACCATCTTCCTCTTAAGATATTTATGCCCAATTTATAGATGATGAAATTGAAACTTGTAACTTATGTGCATAATATCACACAGGTAATAAGTGGCACATTCTTACTTTTCTAAGACAAATCAAAGAATGTTTAAGTTGGGAGTGATGGCACATACTGTTAATCCTAGCATTCTGTGAAGCTGGAGTTGAAGTGCAAACTGAGTAACTCACCGACTTAGTGGGACCCTGTCTCAAAAAATAAAAAAGATATATAGCCCAATGGGAAGCCTTGAGCTCAATCCTGATCACCTTAAACACAACAAATCAAAAAGAATGTTCAATTTCTTAACAGTCTTCTAGCATACAAACATTACTTTAAAAAGACCTTTAAATTAAGCTAGAGGATCAGTTCTCAAAGTGTAACCAGAGGACCCTAAAAATCTTGAAAACTTTACTAGGGAGTAAGTGAGGTTAAAACTATTTTACATGTCCATCTCACACTCATCCCCTTATATATAAACAGCAGGAATTCTCTGATGGCTTCGTGATATCACAGATTGAATAAAGGAGTTATGGGAATCTGTCTCTGAATAATGATACTTGGGAAAAAATAAAGCTTTTCATTTGAAAGTAGGCCAGGTATACAGACGTAATGGATTTATCACTGGTTTTAAATGAACTAATAAATATTTTACATTATTAGTTTTACTTTATAATTAACATAATCCATACAAACAATAAATCATAACAAAATTTCAAGAGTGTAAAGGGTCCTAAAAGATTCGAGAACCACTGACCCAGAATTAGATACTCCATCAAAAGTACAGGTATAGGACAGAGCACTATAGGACAGAGCACTGCATTTTCTTTTATATTAACCATTTGATAATTGTAATTTTCCTGATGATTATTTATCAATTCTTATATACATCAACATTTAAGTACATAAAGTTTTAAATTGAATTAATATATATTTATATATATTATATGCATATATTTGTAGTAAGATCTGTGATATATGTTACTATGGTAAATTAATATTGAATTTATATATAGGTATAAATTAATACATATTAACACATATTAAACATATTATATGTCTATATATGTGTAATTGAACAAAAATCTAAACTTTATAGCAAATAATTTAAGCCAACATAAGTGAAGAGCAAAAAAATTATCTTGAAATGCCAGTAACTTTACTCCTATAGTTTTAAGTAGTAATGGTCTACATTGTTCTTTTGTTGTTGCTTGTTTGGTTGGTTGGCTTTTTGAAACAGGGTTTTGTTATACAGTTCTGGCTGACCTTGAATGCAGGGATCCTTCTGCTTCAGTCTCCCTGATGCTGGGATTACAGGTATATGCTCCACCATAACCAGCCTGATCTACAATTTACAACTCTATTTTCCTTGAAAAATCACTATCTATAATTTTATATAAACTATTTTTCATTAAGTGTTCCTACTTTCACTTTATTACCCAGTTGAGTGCATAGGAGTCTGGAGTAATTTTCTTTGTATCAAGAAAAGAACAAAGCTCAGGCTCATGGTATTGGATGAGTAATCGGAAGAGATGAAATGGTCTCCCCTTCAGGGAACAATCCCTAGAAGAGAAACAAAGTTTTTTTACATTAATAGGCCAGAAATGATCATATCAGTAAGCAATCCTCCTGCAATCTTCTTCCCAACTGCACAACACCTAACCACCACATATTTGAAGCAAGCCTACTTGACAGAAATCACGTAAAATTCTTTTGCTAACATCTTCGAGTATATCTGACTCAACAAAAGCTGACAGCAGGTCTACCGTCACTTTAAAGATTCTCACAAGATGAACCCAGGCAGCACTCAAGTAAGGGAACTACAGGGATCACTGAAAATAGTACTTAAATTATTATAAAGCTGGGATTCTAAAAGATCTAGAGTCCTGGGCCGGGAAGTTAGCTCAGTGGTTCCGGCGCCTGTCTTGCAAGCGCAAAGACCAGGGTTCAATCCCCAGTAACCACATACCATACTGGGCGTGGAGACTCACGCTCAGCAGCAACCAGTACCACATACCATGGTGCCGGGCGTGGTGGCTCATGCCTATAATCCCAGCACTCGGGAGGCAGAGAAAGGAGGATTGCTGTGATGTGAGTTGCAGGCTGAGCTCAGGGCCAGCCTAAACCACAAAGCAAGACCCTGTCTCAAAAAAAAAAAAAAAAAAAATCCTAAAAAAAAAGATCTAGAGTCCTGAAGAAACCTAGTTTGTTCCTTCCCTGCCAAGTATGAAGTTGTTTTTGTAAGACTCTCAAAGAAGGCTCTATAGAGTTTTTATACTCAGTTGGGAATGTCTTTCAGCAAAGTACAAGTCTGAAATGACCACAAATAAACATTTCAGAATGATGAGTTCTATCCTTAGAAACAACTAAAATGGCCTGAGTGCTAGACACTCAAAGTGAATTCCAAAGGTACCAAATATTCATCTTAGTGAATTACTACCATACTTCAAACAGTTAAGAGTACAATGGGAAAACTGAATGTGAACGGTGTTTTAAAGTAAAAGGCACCAAATACATATTTGACTATTTTTATTATCATAATGGCTTTACTCTTTTCAAACAAACATCACATTCTACTGTAAGATATTTCAATAATAAAAATAAATGCAAAAGGCCTGGAGATGCATTCTGGACTACAGAATCTCTGTGGTTTCTATTATTTCAGCAAGCATAGGGCGGGGGCGGGGGGGCAGGCGAGAATCTAGCTCAGTGGCACTGCGCCTGCCTGGCAAACACAAGGTCCTGAGTTCAATCCTCAGCAGAGGTGAAAAAAAAGGAAAGATATCAAGTTATCTTTAGCTTTGAACAGGCTCCTCTTTACTAGGTGAATAGCTATTCACATCTCTGATCAACTTGTCTGCCCCCTCCCTTTCCTGCAATGTGTGTATGCTGCGGGGGAGGGGGTGTGATCAGGATCATACCCACGGCCTCAAACTTGCTAGGCAAATACAGTCACTGAGCTATTCCCTAGGCTGTGTAATCTTACTCTGAAAGGCACCATCCCCAGACCTAGAAACCCAATCATCTAACCCTGAAGGAAACAGTCCCTTGGAACAGATTCGGACTTGTTTCATGGCCAGGGCTTCCTCCTTAAGAAGCACAATTGCTTTTGCCTTCCCACATGCAGTCTCTTGACTCTGAAGTCTTCTCTCAGATAAGTCATACTTTTAGAAAATCTTCTGGGTCTAGATTTGTTAGATATTACTGATTTCTCACTAATTCATTTCAGTGTTTATGTTTTCAGTATCTCAAAACTTAACTGAGATATCTCATGGAAAAAGCAGCTCCTAGCCAGGTATGGTGGTGTATGCCTATAAGCAGAACACTCTGGGAGATCATGTGTGAGCCCAGGCAGCTTAGTAACTTAGAAAAACCCTGTCTCAAAGTAAAAACTGAAATGAACTGGGAATATAGCTTAAAGCAAAGTCTCAGTTTACTTCTTAGAACTCAGAAAAAAAAAAAAAGAATCACTCGATACTCAATAGGTAATAGACTTTTGGCATTATGATCTTACTGAATGTAGAGATGGCTACTCTTAATTATTACAGCTAAAAACAAAAGCACTACTAACACAGTTTACCTCTGGACAGTTTGGATGATTCAAGTATGGTGTTACCATGAACAAATCGGTGTCTAACTCAATCTCCATTTAGATGACTAGCCTTCACTAACTCCTTAGCTGCTAATTATAAACTAGTTCATTCAGCTTTTGTTTAGAGATACATTATATGAGTCACAGGCAAAAATATTTATAGTTTAAAGCACAGGTCATCATAATAAAAGTCAGTATCTTTTTCTTTTTTGGAGACGGGGTTTGGCTTTGTAGTTCAGGTTGGCCCTGAGCTCACTATGTAGCCCAGGCTAGCCTGAAATTCACAGCAATTCTCCTGTTTCTACCTCCTGAGTGCTGGGATTACAGGCGTGAGCCACCACACCCAGCACTGTGTTGTATAGTACTGGGGATTGAACTCAGGAACAAATTTCCAGCCCCAAAAGTCAGCATTTCTTGATATGCCAAAATACTATAATAGCTTTTTTTAAAGTTATTTCATTTTCTCTTCATAAACAACACTGTGAAACGTAAACTTATTTCACAGAAAACAGGTTTATTTTAAGGTTGTTCTTTTTTTTTTTTTTTTTTTGAGACAGGGTCTCGCCTTGTGGTATAGGCTGGCCCTGAGCTCAGCCTCAAACTCACATCACAGCAATCCTCCTGCCTCTGCCTCCCAAGTGCTGGGATTACAGGCATGAGACACCACACCTGGCACTGTGGTATATGGTACTGGTTGCTGCTGGGGTGAGTCTCCACACCCAGTATTGTTATGTGGTTACCGGGGATTGAACTCGGGCCCTTGCGCTTCCAAGACAGGCGCCTTGCAAGACAGGCGCCGGAACCACTGAGCTATATCCCCAGCCCTATTTTAACTTAAGTAATTCAGCAAAAGTCACACAGCTAAGAAGTGATGAAGCTAAGATTTACACACAGAAAGTAGGCATTAAATCATTATGCCCTACTGTCCCCTTCCATGTATAAACTGTGGTATTTTAACAAGTGACATTTTGGCAAGAGTAAAGCAAACTATAAAGAAAATGAAGGTAAAAAGCTTCATGTAATGAAAAGTTAATTAGATGACTTCCACAATTTTCATATTAAAGGACTGATAAGTAATTTTAAAATACTATTCAGAGGCTAGGAATGTGCTTAGTGGTAAAGCTCTTTTCTGGCATAAACAATATTCTGGTTTTGACCTCAGTACTACAAAAATAAGATGAAATAAATTTAAAATTTTAATTAAGTGGGAAAACAAAAAATAATTTATATGAATCTAACATCTGAAGTCACTGCTGGAATTTGGTATAATTCTCAATCTATCATTTTTTGATACTGCAGATGATGTTTCACAAAAAAACCCCAAAACTCAAGTTGCCATTTCAGGTACCCACAGTCTGAACTGGATTCATACCTGGACAAATTACCTCTTTCCCAGTCTGAACACTTTCCCCACCATAAAAATAAAAAGCAACAGAAGGCTACCCTAAAGCACAGAAACAGAAAATAAAGGGCATAAACTATAAGAGTAATTGCCCAAATCCTGGTCTCATCTTCTTAAAAAACTGTCTAGGAGTCACTGTAACACCACATGTTATTTAGCAGTTGTACGTTGCAAAGTTACTGTCAACTGCAAGGCCTTGCGTTTAACAGTTTTACTCATCTTATATCTGAAACCGTAGTAGAGGGGTACGTTACAATGAAGGTCTTCTAGAATCATTCTGTGGGTATCAACGTTGTTTCTGGAGACCTTAATGTTCACAATGGTTAGAGTGCTATTTATTATATGGGAAGCTCAAGGAAAAAGGAACTGGAGTAACATGATAAAATAATACCAGCTCTATGTAAAAGCCCCCCCAATCCTAAGTATCACCACCACTATCCTCTTAAGAGAAAGCTGGAACATCATGCCTTTGCTGTTGCTAGCTCTGTCACAGTGAACGATGTCCACGAGAAGTATTAAAATACAGGCAGATCAGAGACCTAGGATATGAGAAAGATTCCTAAATAAGAATCCCAAGGCTGGGCCTGCCATGACCTCATCCTTGTCTTTGGTGTTTTTTTCAGTCTGGTGATTTCCTTCTACAAAGCAGTACAGCTTCAAGGCAGCATGAGGTTCTCCACCGATACACATTATAAGTATGGAGCCTGCTTTTAAAATATACCTCCGGGTAGGATTTACCCTGTCCACTTTACTTTGGCTAGATAGCTCTCCAAAATAAGAGAGAGAGAAATTGTCAGTATACACATGGAAAGACATTCAACATTGATAGCCAATAGGGAAATAAGTCACAAACCACAATGAGGAAGTATAGCTCAGTGGTAACATCCTTGCTTAGCATGTGTAAAGCCCCGGATTCAATCTCTAGCATCACAGAAAAAGTTAAAATAAAATAAACTAAAATAAAAATAAATAAAAATAAAAATAAATAAAATAAAATTACTGTGTTTGTTTTATTTTATTTTAACTTTTTCTGTGATAACACAGTAAGAGGTCACCTCACATCCACTAGGGTGATGTTATAGCTTGTACCCAGACGTCCTCACAAAGCCTCATGCAGTCATAGGTAGGACTTTTCAGAGACAACTGAATCTAGAGTGTGCAGTTGATTTATGGGGCATTACTAGGATTAAGGGTGTAAGTGCTATCCGCCCGAAGGAAGGTAGTCTCATACAATAAATATAAGAGACTGAAAGAGACTTGCTGCTAGTCACTTGTAGTTGGTCACTTTGCTCCCTTCTGCCTGCCATGAACTGTTTCTCCTTTGCAATAACCCTTTGCTGTGCCATCTTTCCTTGGAGCCCATCAATTATGTCTGAAACCTCTACAAATTGTGAGCTAGATGCTATTCCTCCTTTAACTCTGGGTGTCAGGTATTTTGTCACACCAATGAAAAAAGTAACTAAGACAGATGGCTATAATGAAAAGAAAAAAATGTTAACAAGGATGTAGAGAAACTGAGATCTCCATTCACTGTTGGGGGGAATATAAAATGATACAGCTGTTATGGAAAAATGGCTTTTCTTCAAAAATTAAACACAGAGTTATATGGTACAATAATGCTTCTTAGGCATATATGCCAGAAAAATTAATACTCATAGTGGCAAATTCATAACATCCAAAAAGTGAAAATAATCTAAATGTCCATCAAGTAATGAATGTGTAAAAATCATGTGTTATATGCATACAAAGAAATATTATTTGGCAAAAGAACCGATGAAAAAATGATATAAATGACAATACAAATGAACAATGAAAATTTTATGTTAAGGGAAAGAAGGCAGAAAAACTACAAACAGTATGATTCCATTTATATTAAATGTCAACAATAGAGCCATGTAAACAGAAAGAACATTAATGCTTGCTTTCGGCTAAAACGACTGGGGGAAAATGGAGAGCTGACTAGTAAATGGGAACGGGGTTTCTTTCTGTGGTGATCAAAGTGTTTTAAAAGTGTGATTATGAAAAAAAGTGGGATTATGCACGTACAATGCAAATTCCCAATGAGTGTTATTATGTATGCCTAAACTGTACCAGTAACTGTTTTGCTATTAAAAAGGTAAAAAGATGGGATTATGTTTGCACAACTCTGATTGTATCAGAAATTAGTGAACTGTTCACATTAAAAAGAGTAAATCTTATAGTATATTAATAATAACTCATAAAGTTATTATTAAAGAAATATTCACTGATTCCAACAAGCAAGCAAGGTAGAGAACTGCATGAATAAAGAACACGTCTATTTAAACTTAGGTTGAAAACTCCTCACTCTCTCATACACTATAAATATAACCTGAAAAAATCACTTTCTCTCTCTTGCTTTAGTTTCTATAAATCAGATACCTGTTTAGTTTCTTGTATTTCTGGTGCTCATATTCATTTAATAACTATTGACTCACAAGTCCATAACCCAAGAAAAAAAAGACAAAACTCTTTAATTATTTTTCTTTTTAACTTAAATGCATACGGCTGAGAAGCAAAAAAGGGCTTTCTGAACAAGAACAGGTAGGTATGTGATTCATAGAAAGTAAACTACTAAACAGATAATATTTAATTTTTATAAATCAGGTACCTATCCCGCTATTTAAATTAGGAAAAAAAATACATAAAACTTTCCACAGACTATGATATAGAAGTAAAAAATGGTAATCAGTTAATTTTCCAGGCCTAGCACAGTTCATCATTTTGACTGCAGGGAGAATTAACTCGAAAGCTCTAAAAAAACACTGATGCCAAAGTCCCAGCACCAACAGATTTGATGTAATTAATTAGTAATTAACAAATAGTAAGATTTTTAAGAGCTCCCTCATTATTCTAATAGGCTTCTAAGCTGTATGGCCAAG
>PVIR01028254.1:0-22138 GCA_004026965.1 Petromus typicus
GTGGCTGGTGCTCGTGGAGATGTGCATTGGGCCTATCCCTCCCCTGAAACCACAGAGCACCTGGTGCAGCAGACGCCTGGCTGCACTCTGGAGCGTGGGACTCACCATGTAAGGTTTAGGGTTTGATGAGGTTTGGTTCACTTGCCAGATACTCAGGAAACCCTCTCCGTCGGCAACACCGCACTGTAAGAAGAGAAATACTAAGCCTGGCTTCCCAGACTTCCTGCCCAGGATGGAATCATTTACGGAAGGAGATTTTCACTCAGACACCACTTAAACATCCCGCCAACGCCCATCTCTTCAACAGCGCCCAAGAAAGCCACACCCTCCGTGCTCTACACACTGTCACCTGCTGGCTGCTTTCTGTCCTCCGGAACCTACTGCAGCTGCCTGCGCAGTCGGATGTCTCCCCCCCCCGCCCACACTCCCTGCAGAGCAACCTCCACTCCCAGAGTTGTGCCTGCCAGGACCCCATCACATGGGACTGTGGCCTGTGCGCTACAGAGGACAAGAGGTCACAGCAGCAGAACCAAGTGCACTGCTCAGCTTAACCCCGGCTTTCCGTGGAGTTCCGCCCGTCACTTCTCCGTACTGTCCACAGTCACTGAGGGTCAGTACAAACCTTGTTGCCTTGTGAGTTGAAATATAACCTAGTAACCCTTGCGTTGCCAGCCTGACGGAAACAGACGAGCTGCTGTGGACGTGTCCACTCGAACATTCGGACGCTGCCATCCTGGGCACCCGTCAGGTCTGCAACAGGAAGACAGGCAGTGGGGACACGGGGCCGAGCCTCAGTGGTTCCCGTGACGCAGCTCAGCGGCGCATCACACACTCACAGTACTGATGCACAGGGTGCGAGGTCATCCTCTTCACATTGTGTAGGTTCCTCTTCATAAGCTTCAAAAGAAGACAAAGTGAACGTCCGCATGCACGGTGTATGCAGGAGGAGGTGGAGGAGAAGCCCTCAACACTCATTCTTTCACAGCCTGTTCCTGAGACGAACCCTGGCACAGACTGTGAGCTCCCTGCAGCGCGCCGGTCTGAAGCGGCTGCGGAAGTGGAAGCTCAGGCACAGCCCACCCTCAGTGTGGACAGCAGCTGACCTAGCGACGGAGGGAGCGCTGCGGCACTCCCTGAGGTGGACGAGAGGTACCCTTCCCCTCTGATGACCCCAAGAACTCGCAAACACACTGCTGACGTGTGCCGCCTCACGCTTGGGGCTGAGGTAAGGACAAGGTGCCCCCATGCAGGGCAAGGCCAGCACCCCCTGCCCCACCATGGTCCCGCACCCAAGAGTAGCAACGCACCACGCTGGCACCCGTGCTGGTCTGCCCGCTGCCCAGCCAGGGCATGGACGAAGGTGGGTGCGGCTGGCTCGTGGAGTGGGCTGCTGTGCCGGGCTGATACAGGGTGGTGGTGGAGCCTCGGTAATCGACGTCATCTGAGCTGCGGGAAGTGGCACGAGACAGTCTGCGCCAGTCCTGATCTCGGCCCCTCGTAGTACTGGTTCCTTTTCTCCCTTTTATGTCTTAGGGCAACTTTCTCGCTGTACATACTAGAACAGTCTTTGCTCTAAAGTATTTTAACACAGCTTTTCTTTTGGTTACATATACAAAGAGTAAACATTTTATTCAAATTTAGTTTTTAAAATTCTTACGGTGCTGGGCTCGTGCCAGGCAGGTGCTCTGTACAGCGGTGCGTCTCCAATTAGTCATCCTAAAGAAATTCAACTTTCGAGTTCTTAGGGTGTGGAGTTCCTATTACATGGCTACACCTACTCTGAAGTAGGCCTGAAGACTAGTCCTATTACAGTCAAATGAAAGAGACAATTCAACAGAGCGAGGAGAACAGCCAGTCGTGGCGGCTCTGGCTCAGGGACATGCAATTTCCAACTCTGAAGAAAAGCAAGACGGAGGGAAGCTTGAGAGAGAAACCTCAGAGTGCTGCAGAGTCCACAGCATAAAGAGAAGCAAAACTGCCTACACTTTTGTCTGTGAAGACAACGAGAAAAGCTGGCAGTTACCAAGTGCTGTGTGATCTGACACTTCTGTGGGCTGACATCCCAGTGGCAGGTGTAAGCGTTAGACTTTGCTGTCAGATTGTGATATAAAACTGAACAGTTTAATGGAAGTCGGAGTCATTCATTCATTAATGTAGGCAAAGACTTTTCCTGGAGTTGCACTGCATCTTTGACTAAAGGGAAGACACAGCTGCGTTTCGGTCTGTGCCTTGTGGGGACCTAAGGTAAAGTCCATTTCCAAGCGGCTCTGAGACTCACCTTTTGGATTCTCTGTCATATTCCTCTCCGATCCATATGTACGACTGACAGGCCAGCAGAGAGGTCACATCAAGTTCTTGAACATCATGTGTTGAAGCCAAAACAATTTCATTACAGTTTGCCTGCAAAGCAAAGGCAGAGCCAATGACTTAAGCCATGTGACTAAATACAGTACACTTTGCTAGCGACTACCTCTTTTACCTTGTTAACGGAAAATGCCATGATCATGTCCGACTCCTTATGAATGACCTTGGCTTTGCCTCCAGGGTAGCCCAGATCAGCTTCAACCTACAAAACACAGCAAGTGTTAGCTGCTGCCACACAGTGCTACACAGCAACATATATATCCCACAGAACTTAACAGCTGGATAAGATGAAGATGTAGCACCAAAAAGAAAAAGTAAGTTCATTGTCGAGAATTAGTTTCAGAAAATCTGCTTCACTATTCGAAGGCCTGCAACCAACTCCAGTTATAAAGATTTCCACTGAGGGTGCAAGACATAAAGAACTGCTTCAGAAGACAGCTCAATTTGAATCAGCAAATGTATAGCAGTAACTCTCTCTCTCTGCGCAATTCCAAAAGTGGATGGCTGTTATGCAGTAAATATGTAGCTAAGAGCGCAGAGGGGAGGAAAATCACAGAGAGGAGCAGTGGAGAGGCTGTCGTTATGGAATGAAGAGAAGCTGGAAAGACCACGATTAGGAGGGAAGGGGTGTGGAGGCAGCGCGCTGAAGGCACAAGTGCAGCCAGGGCCGGAAGCACCAAGTCGGCTCCTCCCTCGGGGCTCTGGGTTAGTCACCAGAAGGGCGCTCGGTTAGTGCAGAGGGGAGCCTGAAGGGCAGCAGTGGGAGGCGTGGCAGTACCTTGGTGTGGCCATCCTCTGCCATGCAGTGGGGTCTGGCCTGCTCCACATGTTCTTCTATAGACTAACAACACCACACCGCCACAACCACAACCACAGGCGTGAAATGAAATGACAGAGAATGAAACATTTCAAGCTGAACCAGTCACTAATCACTTCAAGACGACAAAACAGAACTTGAAAAATCAAAAAATTTAAAGCAAAATATCAGATAAACACAAAGCAAAAAAAAGGCAAATGAATGTGACTATTACACAAGCAGTATCAGAAAGCTACTTCAAAATAATTAGCTTATACTAAAGTTCTTAAAAGAAATGAAACCCACCTTTAAAACCAAATGCATTCTATGTTTTATAGATCCCTACCCTACAAGGGTTGACTTAAAATACAAATAAAAATTATTTCTAAACACAAGTCAAAACTACTGATCTGTCTGAAACTACTGGTGATTTTTCTACCCTTCCTTGTAATCTGAGTAATTTTCCTCCTACAATAGGATCCTTCTCCATGTGAGGCGATGCTTGACAAGGAGGCGTGGGAAGAGATCACACAGCTCTCTCACCCTGGCTGGGGATGTGCAGTACCGGAGAAGGGACCTCACCCAGACCATGCCCTGAGGGCTCTCAGTGGGCACAGCTGACCAGGACAGTCCCAGGTATGGGGAAAGGTTGGAACACTACCTGGGACTGCTCAAGAATCTACCTGACTTATTTGATTGGCAGTTTGTCACGTTTATCAATTTCATACGTGGTGAGCAAAAATATCTTATGAATATATCTAAAATGACCCAACAGTTGTGATTTTAGGACTAGTTTGCCAATTTTACTAATCAATTATATAAATGGATCAAATTATTATCAAGATTCTGAGCTTTAAGTTTTACATTTGTCATGTTTTCTTAATGAAAACGTTTGGCAGACATGTGCTGTGGAACACGGCACGTACTTCCTTTCCCTGCCCACACTTAAACAGCCTTGAAGAAATGGCTGACCCCTCTCTCTCCTGCTCTACTGACCCCACAGAGTGTGGGGCACAAAGGAAAGAGATGGGGCAGATGGGGACCCACTAGGGAGACTCCAGGCAGCCAGACACAGCACTCCCACAACAGTCAATCAAAACTACACCAAGCCAGCCAAATCTAGTTGTGCCCAGCCTTGTCAATACCTATTAACATATTTCTGGCAAATCCTTTAGTTTAACAGTTTGAAGAAATGAATGCTCAAACTGATCCTTCCATGAACTGGCTTTCTGTGAATAACTAACTCCTAAGGAGCAAACATCTGTTATATAGTGACCTAATACATGGACTTAAACTATCACTTTATGGAAACTTAACATTACCACAGGAAAAGCTTTATCCAGTGGCTTAAATCAAAGAGGCAAACAGTGTGATCTGTGATTTTCCCTAACCATCCATTGATTAGTGATTTCAAATCATTTCAAATCAGGGTCTTTTAATGTTTTTAGCACTCACAGGACTCTAAGTCCACAGGCGTTTGTTTACGTGCCTGCCAGGCTGACAGCAGTGAAGCAGTGCCTGGGGGAGAAGTGGGAAGCAGCAGGCTGGGTGCACTGCCCTCGGCTGCCCACTTTGGTGAAGCAGGACTCATTTTCCCCTCTCCTAGACTGCATCTGTGCCAGACCCTCAGCCCGATACCCAGCCAGTGGCTGGGGGACTGTAGTGCCCACAAAAAAAGTCTTTCTGAAGGACGAGCAGATGCTCTGATTTCCCCTGAATCACGTGTGTGGATTAAATTACCACTCACTGGCTTTAAAATCACCGTGAAATGCCAAACTTCCGCCTAGCTTTGTAGAAACAGTCAGCTCACACTTGCTGTTGCTGTAGCATATTCTCTCAAATTATACTGAATTTACTGCGTCTACATCTGTTCATTTTAAAATGTTAGTAAGATGAGACTAAATGTTTGGAACAGGCCATGCTGTTTTCAATTAAAAAGGAATGATCAATGTTCACTTGATTCTGTGATTTATCAGGGACTGATAAAGTGACTTTTCATTGCTATGAAAAACACAGGTCTTGGTCTTAAAAGTAAATCAAGGACTGAAGTTAATCAAGTTAATTAGAAATGTTAAAAGAAAAATGTACAGTATTTTGCTCAAAGTACCTCACTCTGTTTTCTCTTCTTGGTGAAGATGTATCTGATGAATGTCTCCTGGAGGACTTCCTGCTTCACAAGGAAATGCCACAGCCGTTTGACTGGGAGTGCAGATGAATCCCGGGACCTGCTCAGAACAAGATGCACCATTCTAGTCCACAGCAAACAAGCTTCAGGTTTATAGATACTTGTCTTTGCAAGAGAAAGTTCAGTATTTAAACCAGTACTGAGCTCAACAAAAATTTTAAATTACTTCACTGTTTTTAGTTCTCTTAAAAATCACTCCACCTAGTAATTAATTCTTAAGTCACGGATGCTTTGCCAACAGCCTGGCTCTTTCAAGCTCATGAGCAACAATGCTGCTTATGCCTGACTGCTTCGAAGCCTCATGTAGTCACAGGTGGGGGGCTTTCTGGACTGTGCAGGGATCAAGGACGTGAGAGGTACTGCCCTACGGCCAAGCAGTCTGGGCATGAGATAAGGGACACACACAGCTACTTGCCACTTGCAGGTCGCTGCCTTCTGCCTGCCATGGACTATTTGTCCTCTGCAATGCCACGCTGCCTGGGAGCAGCCGACAATGGACTGAAATCTACACACTCTGAGCTGGACAAACCTTTCCTACTTTAACTGATGAGTGTTGGGGATTGTGTCTCAGCAACAAGCCAAAGTAAGACACTGTGTGATCTGACTCAAATATCATACAATGTACACACACACTAAAACAGCACATTAGCTCCTAAAAGGCACAATTTTTATATTTTTATGCGTTAAAAATATATTTTTTAACATGACTTGTTCAAAGGGACAGTGATGAGCAGGCAGAAGATCAAAACAACACTTAGAATCCTTAATGTATCTACTGGTATTAAGTTACAAACAGAAAGTCAGGGCACCTTGCTTACATATGTAGATTAACTCTTAAAGAGTTCTGAAAACAATGCAGAAATATAGGTAAGAAAGGTCTTTTCCTTTTAATAAAAAGTAGTATGTCAGGACAGGGATGTAGCTCAATGATGACATCTGCCTTGCAAGCATAAAGTCCTGAGTTTGGTCCCAGATACTAGCAGAAAAAAAGCAGTATGCTTACTGAATTCCAGGTAATCAAATTTAGACCCAGATCTCTGATGTTTTGGTTAGAAAATACTGCTAAAAATGGACTATAGCTTCAAAGGAAATGAATATTTTGAAAACTGCTGGCAAATTTTGCCAAAGGTTTCTAGAAAATTAAACCATGCTCTCTGCTCATTGGCATTCTAAGAGCTTTCTTACTTGAATGGCGTGTTCTCGGGTTCCAGCATCGCTTTGTTTCGCAGAATAGCGGGCCCAGCTCCTACGGAAAGGTCCGTTGGGTATGTGTTGATATAGTTGGGGGGTGGGCCTTCGAACTGATCCATTTTCTCTTGCAGAATTTGTTCCCAGTTCTCCAAGTTTTTAATTACAGCTAGTCCTAGTGGTGATGTTACAGGCAGCTCTAAAAGGTAATAGACGGGTTATTTTATTTTGACAAAAAGTACTAATCTGCATATTTATAAAACCTGAACTTTTTAGAGCCAAGACTTTTGAAAATACAAGAGCATCTGATGTTAATCTGATATGATTTGGGTTCTTAATACTTTCGGGAACACAGGAGAAACAAGTGTGCTCGCCCTCCCCACCCGCACAGAGATGGCGGTACTGAGCGCCAGGCCAGACCGCTGCCTCCAGTCAGTAAGACTCCAAATAACCCCACTGCAGTTCTTTCAAGTACCAAGTGGGCTTTTATACAGAGTTTGTAAAAACAAACTTGTACTGCATCTAATACCATTGATCTTTTTTTTTTTTTTAAGGTTTTTTGAGACAGGGTCTCACTTTGTGGTTCAAGCTGGCCCTGAGCTCAGCCTCCAACTCACATCACAGCAATCCTCCTGCCTCTGCCTCCCGAATGCTGGGATTACAGGCGTGAGCCACCACGCCCGGCACTGTGGTATGTGGTACTGGTTGCTGCTGGGCATGAGTTTCCACACCCAGTATTGTATGTGGTTACCGGGGATCGAACCCCGGCCTAATACCATTGATTTTTAATTCCTAACTCACCAGAGAACTCCAGTCCAGCAATGGGGAAGAAGTTCTTGACATTATGAAGCACCAGCCTCACCATTGTCAGATGCAGAAGAGCCCAGCTGTTCAGCAGCAAAAAATCTCATTAATTGAAAAATGAAGTCGTGGGAGAAACACAATGACGCACCCTCTCACTGTTTAACTCAGTCTCCAACCCAGAAGAAAGGCTGGCTGACTCCTACAGTGCCGACAGCCACTGTTGATGAGCTCTCGAGGTGCCCTCACACCTCCTGTGCTTGTCGGGGAGCATCTGGGGTGACTGCAGCCTGAGCGCGTGAGGCCGCCGCCTTAATCTGCTGACGGGCTGACAGCTGCATGTGATGCTGGAGGATGGCACTCAAGGGTGGGCCTGGTCGCTGTGGCCGCGGCCTGCTGTGCTCTATCTCCTCCTCCCTTGACTGCTGCTGCCTCTGGCTGCCGCGGCGTGAACAATTTTCCTCCACCAGTCCCTTCTGCTGTGGAGTGAGCCAACTAGGGACTGAAATGCCTACAAATGTAAGCCAAGATAAACCTCTTCTCCTTTAACTTGTGGGTTCTGAGTATTCTACTCCAGCAGTGAGAAAGACATAACTATACAGTTTCCGAAAAATAAGATGTACAACAGTGGATCAAACTTAGAACACTATCAACCTTGCAGCCTAGTGTGAAAGCATTTTTCACACAATCAGATGGAATCTAATGGACAAATTGCAAGGTTTTTCTCAAAGTTTCTCTACTCTATACGAAGGCGAAACTGGATGTAAAGGAAATACTCTATTTTTGAGAAATTTAACCTTAATGGTACAAAATTCCTAACCTGAAAATGTCAGCCAGAATTAGTTAACATCAGGATGTCCTCCAAAAGTACATAAATAAATTTTTATTTACCTGTAGGAATTCGGGTCTTGGTGCTCCTGCATCTGTGTGTCTGAGAAAAAGGCATCATCGTCCTCATCGTCACTGTGAACGCTCTCATCAGAGTCGTAGATGACCCCACTATCAGACAAAGGAAGGAATGGCTGCAATAAAGGCAAAGTCGGTTTAAATAAAACTTTATAAACAAGTAAAATACAGCTAACTATATGCCTTTTATTTTAAAATATGTACTTTAAATTTCCTTAATATATATTTTTAAAACTACCTTAAATTATTTTAAAATGTGTTTTATCCTAACTTAAAATGGAGCATTTTAAGTGGTATCACCAACAATTCTCTGCAGATATTACCAGACTTACAGCCATCAAAATAACCAGGTAAACTCTGCTGAACATAATAATTTAGTAGCTAGACACAATATTAATTTTTTAAAAAATCAAGTTCTCTTCTTATATATCACAATAAAACATTAGAAAAGTCTAAAGAAAAAAATACGTTGAAAAATACGACATCAAAAGAAAAACTATGAACATTTTGACACAGGCATAGAGCTATACACGTGTAAAACCTTAATTCTTCACAAGTTAATTTATAGAAGTTTTAAATAATTGAAATAAAAATCCATAGGGGGGTTTCTTTTCCTTTTCTGAAATTTGATAAGTCTAAGTTCACAGGGAAAAAACAAGAGTAATTGAAAAAATACGTTACATATACATTTGTTAGTGATTATTATAAATAGTAAGAGAAATGCAATCTATATTGTGAGGAGCAGATCCTGCCCACCATGGTATAAGGACAATCTGTGACAAAGGCTAACTGAGAGATCAGTGGGGAGAGGAAGGGTTATTAGTAGCTGGGGACGAGCCAGGGCACCAGCACCTCAAACTGACAGCAAGGTGGTACCTCCTCCAGCGGGAGCACAAGCGCCCACTGTGAGGTGAGCCCGGCACATGGGACCCTGTGGTGGACTAGCTCAAAGCCAACACAATGTATCTCCTTGGAAGGGCGCCAGACAGTCAGCTCGGAGTGCAGAGCAAGGGAGAGTGCTGCCCAGGGCCCCCCAACCCCCGCATCCACATGCCAGAGGGCAGAGTGAGGCCACCAAGTGGGTGCATGGATGATGACTTCGGAGACTGGATGACAGACAATGGCCAGGTGCTATTACTTTTCACGTACTCATGGTGGCGGTACTAGGGACTGAACCCAGGGCCTTCATACTGAAGTACCCCCGGGCCTTGCAATTTTTTTTAGTTTTTTTTGGACAGGGTCTCACTGAGTTGCCTGGATGGAGCTTGAACTTCAGTCCTCCTGCCTCAGCCTCCCAAGCACTGAAAGTGCAGGCATGTACACCAGGCACAGCTCATTGTTTTTCAGTGACAGCAACAGGAATGAGCTGCAGTACTGGGGAGCAAACCCACAGCCTTTGTGCTGGCTACATGGCTGATCCTTTTTATTTTTGGGGTCTCTAAGCTGCCCAGCTGGTCTCCAACCTGTGATCCTCCTGCCTCATCCTCCCAGAGTGCTAGGATAATAAGCTTCAGCCTGGACACTGGCCAGCTTGTAAGTAGTATGTGAGATTTCTTACCTTGCAATGTTTTTTTTTTTTTTTTTTTTTTTTTAGACAGGGTCTCACTTTGTAGTTCAGGCTGCCCCTGAGCTATTGCACTCAGCCTCAAACTCACATTACAGCAATCCTCCTGCCTCTGCCTCCCAAGTGCTGGGATTACAGGCGTGAGCCACCAAGCCTGCCACTGTGGTATGTGGTACTGATTGCTGCTGGGCATGAGTCTCCATGCCCAGTACTGTATGTGGTTACCGAGGATAACCCTGGTCCTTGCACTTGCAAGACAAGTGCCAGAACCACTGAGCTAAACCCCCAGCCCCGCAATGTTAATTTAAAAAAAAAACACAAAACTAGATGTACAGATCCAATTATTTATCATTTTAAATCTGAGAAAAAAGACTTACTACAACTTTGCCAAGTGTTAACAATTATCTCTGAATGGACAGATTTACCTTTATACTTTTTGGCATTTTCCAAATTTTCAACTTTTTATTGGGCCGGGAATTTAGCTCAGTGGTTCCAGCGGCGCCTGTCTTATGAGTGCAAGGGCCTGGGTTCAATCCTCAGTAACCACGTACAATACTGGGTGTGGATACTCACGCCCAGCAGCAACCAGTACCACATACCACAGTGCCAGGCGTGGTGGCTCACGCCTGTAATCCCAGCCCTCAGGAGGCAGAGGCAGGAGGATTGCTGTGATGTGAGTTGGAGGCTGAGCTCAGGGCCAGCCTGAACCCCAAAGTGAGACCCTGCCCCCACCCCCAAAATCACCTTTTTAGTGATCAGGAGGAAATGTTTCTGGAAAATGAAAAATAAATTGGTGCGTCACCATTTACAAATCCTTTCTTTCTCCGACACTAGAAAGTGAGCACAGACCCTCGGTGCTGACCTATATTCTGACCCATTTTTATTTTGAGACAGGTTCTAAATTGCCCAGGCTGGACTCAAACTTGTGATCTTCCTGCCTCAGCCTCCCCGAGGAATGGGATTTCATGTATGCACCACATCCCTGACATCATTTACAGATCTTAATGTTATTATTCACACAAAGATTCAGGGGGCTTTCAGAATGGCAAAGAAAAACATTAATGCTGAGCAAGAGGAGAACTGCCTGAACAACCGCCACCAGTGCACTGTCAGAAAATCCTGTCACCGTCAGCTGATTCTGTGCTGCGGCACTAACTCGCTCTGCCCTCACAAGCAGCATCTAGTTTCAGAAGTCCCATCTGCACCAGCTCCTTAGCGCCCTCGTCTCAGCCCTGAACATACCAGGACTGCACAGCCAGACTCATGTCTGACTGCGGCGATTCTGCCCCCACGCAGCCAGGGCCCTCTGTGACACAGACGCGCGGGAGCTTGCACTCTGCTGCGTACCTTGGCGACAAAGTAATCCCACATGCTGAGCTCGGGCGGGATGAACTTCTCCTTGTAGGACGGCCTTTCTGCTGGCACTGGCGGTGGGGTGGCGTCCTTCACGGGCCGCCCAGGCACCAGCATCCGCATGTTGAACCTCCTGCGGTGCTTGTCCACATCTTCTGACGGCAGGGGTGGTGCTGCACGAAGGGGTTTCAGAACCAGTTTTTCTTGCAATACTAACTCAGACTTGACTTTTCTCACCTTTCTCCCACCATATTTTAGTCTAAATTTCTACCTGTGCTTTTAAACTAGTTACAGCACCTGCTTCGCCAGTGGTCACAGCAAAGGTGCTGGTGCACATCCCCCATCTATATTAATTAACACAGTGCTACGTAAACATAAACATATAGCACAAATGGTGCATTCAGGAAGTGTAAGTCACACTGTAGGACTCGTCAGGATGTATGGTTCAAGAAAGCCAAGGGCCTGCAGGATACAGGCGGGCACAGCATGATGGGCACAGGGAAGAGCTGGCAGCAAGTGGCCAGGGGAGGAGTGGGGGGGCAGAGCCCAAGGCGGCCTGGGCAGCGGGGCGACAGTGAGCAGACGGCCTCCCTGGCCTGGCCTCCACCTCTCTTCCCCTGGCCCTGCTCTGCTTTCATCACGGTTCCTGTGACTGAAACATGCTGTCTGCTGCTTCCTGTGTGTCCTCCACCAGCACACTCTTCAGGAGTGGGTGCTGTTTGGCCTCCTTCTCTCCCCACCTCCAGGGCCTGCAGCGCTGGCAGGTGTGGGCTGAAGGAGAGGATGCGCCTCAGCTTCACAGCACGGTCACCAGCAGGCAGAACTGCCACTAATAAAACCCCGTGAGAAGGGGCAGAGCAGAGCGCACACAGCAACAAATGTGCTTCTCAACACAACCTTGGGCCACAAATGGATGGAGGCTGGGACCTGTGTCCCCCAAACTCCTGTGCAGGAGTTAGCACGTTTTCAGTTTTGGCACCAAGGTGGACAGCAGGATGAAAAGAGTACTCCTGTCCAGCAGGAAGAGAAAAGCACGCACGAGCACACAGTGCAATACAGAAAACCACGCCTGGACTAAACAGCTGTCCTGTAAATGAGCTCCCCCAGAGGCCAACTGCTGGGAAATGCTAGGAAGACTGAGATTTATTCAAGTCTCCTAAGAAATATCCTTTTCCAGGCCCTCATCCCTTAGCAATGTCTTCTCACCTTTCTGCTATTTTCTTACCTTCCTCAAACACATCCTGCTTTGTCAACCTAAAAATATGTTGCTTCTATAAAATCAAAGTAGTAAATTATGTCTTTATTCTAACAGGGGTTTAACAATTCATTATCCTAAAAAAAATGATTCATTTTTTTGTCATCCACAATTCAAGGTAAAATTCCAAAACATTAGAAAACATCTGAACATTGGGAATTACTTCCACTTACAGACAGCGCTGACATTAAAGTTGTCTCACCTGAGATATTTTCTGACTGTCTTCGAGGCTTCACAACAAGTTTCGCACCCCCGCCAAAGACAGCAGCCCACATCCGGTTATTTAACGGGTGGGCTGCGAGCCGGAACAGCTCACTGGAAGAATTGGTGGCGAGAGCGTGGATCAGTAAGCTCAGGTAAACCGCAACCACAGCTTCGCACAGCAGCACGTTCAGCTTGGGCTGGTCTTCGTCTTGGGCGGAGCTCAGGAGGTTGATGAGGGAGCTCACACCTGCAGGGGGCGCACCGTGAGCTGCGGTCCACGCCCACCAAGCCCTCGGACAGCCCCTCGGGCAGTCGGGCTGGCAGCCCATGTTTCTATTTTATGAAGTAAGCATTTCCATGACTTGAGCAACAACACAGTGGTAGGAACAAATTATAACGTACAGTGTAAAATAATCTGCCAGTGAGTACTGATACAATGAAAACGTGAATTCATAGAGCAGAGTGGAAAGTTTTACAGTAGAATTTCAGTAAAAGGATAGAAAATCACCAGTGGTCACCTACAGTGGTGTCTGATTTGGACAGGAATCATCATTGGGTATGCAAATTTGATATTTCAGAGTCTCAGATGATTTCTCCAAAGATACCAATTAATTATAAAGGCAGACAGAGTAACTTTGTAAAGCAGACCCTGACAAGCCTTTCACGAGTGACCTGAGTTAATGGTGGTGATGGCACCATGATGCCCAGGCTGCACAATGTGAATGGTACGTCTCTTTGTGGTTTCCCGAAAAGGAAAATATATAACCTGAATCTAACAGTAAAAAAACAAAAACCAGAAAGGCTAACTCGCTGGTATTCTTTCAAACAATAGAAGCTATGAAAGGCAAAGAAAAGGAAACCTTACTTATCATCTGAGGAAACTCTGGAGACCCTAGAGCTAAATAATACATGAAGCGGAAAAGGGACACGAATGGGGCTAAAGAAGTTAGAAAAGATTAGAAGACAGTGACATACTGATGCTAGAGGACTGGATTTGGTAATTACGCTGTGGTTATATCAGAAAATGTCTGTTTTCAGGAAAAACACACAAAATATCTGGATGGAAAAGGATATCCTGTCTGCAACTTAATCCCATTTGGGGCCTCTGGATCAAAGTCACACCAAAATGACGCTATCTCTGCAACACTTTTCTAAGTCTGAAATTACTTCAGAATAAGTTGTTATATCAGTATGTTACTAGAAACCTATACTTAAAGTACCTTCAAGTGTATAAAGGACTAAAGAAACTAGAGAAGGTTTGAAATAACTGATGCAGAGAATGAGAAAGAGGGCTAACCAGAGAAAGGCAGATGCCCCCACCCCACTATGTCAGCTTACAATATGAAAGTGGTTGTCTTTCCTCTGCTCTATCTGGGAAATTATGTCTGTGATACTGCTAAGGCTCTAGTCTAGATTCCTAAGGATAAAGGCGATGGTGTGTTCACCTCTATTAACAATGTCAAACTTTCCAGACACGTGGTGGCATGCACCGACAGCCCCAGCACTTGAGAGGCTGAGACCACCAGAGCCTGCATAGTGAGTTCAAGGGAAGCCTAAACTATATAGCAAGACCTGTCAGTAAGTAAATAAATAACGTAAATAAATTTTAAAAAGAACGTTAAGCTTTTATGTGTTTGACACAGTTTCTGAAGCCTTCACTTCAGAATCATTATCTGATACAATACTACTTTTCTAATCCACAGAAGAATCATGATTTTTAAAAGAAACCATTAGGCTGAGGATTTAACTCAGTGGTTCCGGCGTCTGCCTTGTAGCAAGCACAAGGTCTTGAGTTAGATCCTTGGTAACCACATACCATAATGCCAAGCATGGTGACTCATGCCTGTCATCTCAGCCCTCAGAAGGCAGAGGCAAGAGGATTGCTGTGAGTTTGAGGCTGGTCTAGACTACAAAGCGAGACCCTGTCTCAAAAACAAGAAAAATAAACAAAAAAACCCATTAAATCTATAAAGAGCAACAATCAGGAAATTGGTGAGTAGATTCTGAAAAAAGGAGTCTCTAAGCCAAGCATGCTGGGGCATACCTGTCTCCCAGGTACTTGGGAAGCTGAGCCAGAATTACAAGTTTAAACCCAGCCTAAACAGTTCAGCAAAATCTCTCAAAAAGCAAAGCTGGGTGTAGTGGTGCACACCTACAAACTCCAACGCTCAGAAGGCTGAGGCAGGAGGGTCATCTCGAGTATGAGGGCAGTCTGTGTTATATATAGAGCAAGTTCAAAGGCAGCTTGGTCTACACAGCTAGACTTTTTCTCAGAAACGTAAAAACAAAAAACAAAGTAAAAAGGAGAGGCACGTAGCTCGCTGTTCCTAGGTTCAATTCCCAGCAGTATTCACTCTATCCCAACAAAATTACAGGGGAGAGATTTACTGAATAGAAGATTCAGAGGAGGAAAGAAAACCAACAAGGAGAATTCTCACCAGGCCACTGGGCAGGGGAAGAGTTTGGCGTTGCATGTTCTTCGATGCTGTCTGTCCTTAGTCTCCGGCGATCGCTCAGGAGCAGCCCCTGATAAGCCATCCCTGTGAACTGGTGCCCTTCTGGCTGGCTAGAAGTCAGACAGGCTCAGTCACTCACCATCCTACGAGGGCTCCTAAGCAGCTGTACTCTACCCTCCTCATTGACTTTACACACTATCTCAAAATCCGAAAGTCCTTACACTGAACTTCATTTTTTAATGAGAATTTATTTGAGAAAGTTCTTTAAATTAGTTACAAATGTTTATTGATAGTTGTTATAAAATATCAAATCATACTATGCCGGGCAGATAACAGTCATTTAAATTATTTTCCAGAAGCTAGCTAACATGTTAAAGTCTTTTCTATTTGCACTTTTTAAAAACCTAGGGAAGCAGGGCTGGGGATTTAGCTCAGTGGTTCCAGCCTGGCAAGCGCAAGGTTCCAAGTTCATCCCCAGTACCACATATCATAATGCCAGGTGTGGTGGCTCACACCTATAATCCCAGCACTCAGGAACCAGAGACAGGAGTTTTGCTGAGAATTCTAGGCTCGCCTGGGCTCCAGAGTGAGCTCAGGGTCACCCTGAACTACAAAGTGAGACCCTGTCTCGAAAAACTAAACAAACAAACAAAAAAACCCTTAGGGAAGCAGACCACTGCCGGCTTAGGGTACCGCAGGCACCAGTCTGTTGCGTTTCTTAGGTCTGCAAAGTTATGCAAGGTTAACTCCGCTGAAATGTAGAGGATGATATTCTGGAAAGAGCTAAACTCAGAGCCACACAGCCCTGAATATTTACTTCCCAGCCAAAGTGACAATCTGTGTAGCACTGGAGGAAATACGAAAGTAGGAAGTAAAGCTGAGCTCCTGCAAATTAATCAGACAAATGACTCGAAAACACACATTTGAAAACAAGGGATCTAAATTTTCATTTGGAACTTTAATTTTAACCAGTGACCAACACTGTACAAGTTATCTGTGATCAATGAGGTGACCAGGCCAACCAAATCAATTTTCTTTTTCTTCTTTACATTTCCAAACCTTTAGTCACACCTGGCCTCATTAGGGTAACAATTCAAGACGGGCCAGTTTGAAAGTGCAGTTCTCTTCTGAGTATTAAATGTTCCCACAAAAGGATGCTAAGTTCATAAGAAAAATCTAGATATGTTTTAATATAAATTTCACATTAATATATATATTAATTTGTCACTTATTAATATACTTCATTTAAATGTGAGTCATCTTTCCAAGTCAGCAGATTTCTTACAACTTACATTCCCCAGTTATTAAAAGGCAAAGCTACAATGTACCATGAAGGTGGTTTGACACCTAGAAAAATCCAAACCATTACTTTTAATTGGTATCACATCAGGAACTTTCACAATACACACAAATAGCTAAGTAAAATTTACTTTAATAATTTAATTTTAGAAAGACGTTTCTCATTTGTCAAAAGTTCTTTGTTTCAACTTATGACCAGTGAAACAAATAGAAAGTTTAATCCAATGAAAAAAGAAATTATTCCTAAGGAGAAAAACTAGAAACAATCTTGGTATAAATTCTTTGGGACAGTAAACTTTTCTGACAGTAAATCAGAGAACATATGGTAATAAAATTTATTATTTGTCATTTTCTACATTTTTCTACTGGTACTTGATGACAAGTAAACTAAACATATATTGCAATTATTTTCGCTGAGGTCCTAATCCATTAAAGTGCACAAGGCAGTCATATCTGAGGGCTTTTCAGTCCACAGGAGCTAGCACCCTAGAAACTCTGCAACAGCCTAATGTGATCGTTATATTAATACTACATACTATTTGGCGATTTCTGTTTTTACCTGTAGCTATGACTGTCACATAAAGCTTGGTAAATTGATGCAGAAAGTGATGCTGCTAGTGAATGAAGTGTTTGCACCTAAAACCAAAACAGTTACAATTACATTTTATACTAACATTTCCATACACATCTTAAAAACAGAAAATACTTGGGAAATCAGCAACATCACAGACTGGTTCCTGGATGAGACTACTAGCTGCATTAAAACTTCTAAAATAAAGCACACCTGACTTTACACAAACACCCACAGCATCTGACTGACTCAAATCTGTCTGTACAAGTGCCTGCTCCCTGAGCATGCCTGCTGCTTACCTGGTGCTGAGCAAAGCACAGGCTGGACTTGCTACTGACTACTCACTAGTTAGACAGTAATGTGCAGAACAAACAAAAACCATGAAAGCAAGTAAGTATACAATTTTCAGAGCTTTTATTTAGGTTAGCCTTGAGAAACTCCCCTGGCTGAAAATAAGGACTTTATCAATAAAAACCAATTAAATATGCTTAGTAAATATAACCACAATCACTGTGTGAAATGGCTGATTTTCTAAAATACAATTAATCTACTTTGTATTCACATGCAAGAGATAGTCTTAAATTTTTGCATTTATGAAGCTTAATATTCTCTATAAAAAACCGTATCTGAAATGCCATACTGAATCACTATCTTTAGATTCATAAAATCTTAAATTTTGAAGGGACTTTAGACATAGTTTCATATGGTGAGAGCCTTATCGCATTTCTATGAGCTAGAAACAGAACCTACAAACATTATGCCTTCTGTACAGGTCCACCTCCCTGTAAAAAACAATTAGCGGGCTAGGGATTTAGCTCAGTGTTTTCAACTGCCTCACAAGAGCAAGGTCCTGAGTTTGATCCCCGGTAACCACATACAACAATGCTGGGCATGGTGACTCACACCCACCCGCAATCAGTACCACCTACGACAGTGCCAGGTGTGGTGGCTCACTGTAATCCCAGTACTTGGGAGGCAGAGGCAAGAGGGATGCTGAGTTCAAGGCTGAATTAAGGACCAGCTTCAACTACAAAGCAAGATCCCATCTAAATTAAAAAAAAAAAAATGAGCGATCTCTATGAAACATGGGCAGTCATTTGTGCAGTGCACTAGAGAGAAGTCTCTGATAGGCTGACGGGACCAGTACATCCTGGGTCCTTCAGAGGAACACAGAGATCACATTCACCTGTCAAACAAAAGAAATGAAAGCGTAAAAATAGTGGGGATGTGCTGGAGAAAGCGAGGGAACACGTCTGGCCGGCCCCCACGGCCTGCCCAGCACACTCATGTGTCTGGAGCACACTGACTTATAAGTTCTGGGTGCAAGAGCTCACATGTAGTTTAACACAGGTTTAAACTGGAAAGTAACTCCAACTGCCCTAACTTCTGCACAGCCTCTGCTGCACATGGCCACTACCAAAACAGCAGAAAGGATGTTCTCTCGGGAACCATTTCTGATCAGCAGCGATGGTTCTCTCCCAGACCCCTCCCACATGTGGAAACAAAGAGTCAGACGGATTTCAGACTCAGTGACTCACTTAAGGGCTGGACAATCTAAAGGAATATAAGCAGCAAGAATACTGTCCACAACATTAGTTTCATTACCAAATAATCTAAATGTCTTAAAGGAAGACACAACTTTTCCAGAAATAAGGCCACCGCACACTTCTAAATGGCATTCACTGGCCAGTCTTGAACTGACAGGAGATAAAATGGAGCACGTAGGAGCACCTGCAAATATTGCCTCTAACTTCAGACTGGAGGCCACACAAGCATAGTACTTGTACCTCCTCAGCGAGCAGCATCAGGCAATCACATGTTACCTTCACGTCCTCCACACTGGGATGAGGTGGCGTCTTCATCTGCACAATGGTGTAGAGAATATCGTGGACGTGGTTGTTCAGGTACAGCACCGGGTTCGCGATGACTGTCTTCGTGGACGCGATGCTTGCTGACAACAGTGGCAGAGTGGTGGGTAACGGCAGTGGGGACTGGAGCTGCTTCACTGTGGTTTCCTGCAGGAGACAATCAGTTGTTCTGAACAGTGAAAACAGTGACCTGATAAAATTACTGGTAATAAACACTGGAGTAAAAGCAACAGGCTGGCTTCCCTATGTGCTCCACACATGCTTCCGGAGCAGCCAGTGTATGTGCCAGGCCCTGTCAGACAGCTGCACTCCTTGCTTTTAATCACGCTTCTGACCAAAACCCATCTATACAAAAGACCCCACAGAACAAAAATACCTGCTTCTTATGAACAGATCAATGCAAAAAGTGTTTTGCAGCACCCAATGGAAGACCTACTGAAATTACTAAAATACCAAAATCGAAGACAAGTACACATACCTGCTGTGATTCCTGTAGCAGAAATTTGAGTTCCATTCTTACTGAGGCCAGGCCACCTCCTTGGGCCCCATGGAGGCTGCAGTAACTAAGAAACACCCTGAGAAGGTCCTGGTTTTTCTGCAGCCACAGCTTCCGTCTTTCAGCATGCTCTCGTTTCGCCTGCAATCTCCGTCTTTCTATCTGGTGACGCTCATAGGAACCAATATCTGGTCTGTCTGTTGTCTCTTCCTGGTTCAGAAGATCACTGTCTACTTTAGAATACATTTTGCTGGAATATTCTTTAACAACTGCTTCATGATTACATATCTCATGCAAGGCAGCAATTTCCTTTTCAAGCCAGTTATAGAGCTGAAACCTGAGCTTCCCTCCATCCACTTCATAACCGGTGGCCAAAGTTCTCAGTTCAGTCATGAGGATCTTTAAACAAGCTCTGAACTTTAGCTGTTCGGCAATCACGTCCACTTCAGCATCACCGTCAGGACACTCCTGCTCCTGCGGGCCCAGCGCCGTGGCAGGGCCTGCAGGCTGCTCCCCGGCCTCAGTGCTCTTCATCACTAAGCCAGTGTCTTCATCCTCCTCTAAGGCACTGTCGTGATCTTCGCCCCAGTCAAGAGTAAGTGGTTCCTCATCAACCTTGGCAACAGGCTGGCTCCAGTCAAACTGTGGTGAGGTTGCGTTTGACCAGTCGAGGCCAGCACTCACATCGCCGTGACTCAGAGCTCCTGATTCAGGAGGTCTATCACTCACTGTTTCAGAAACAAAGCTAGCCTGGTCTTTTTTTGTATCTAATGAAGATACTTTGGTTACTTTGGGAATTTTAGATAGCACTTCCAGAGCTAAAACTGGGCATCCAACTTTAAAATGAGCATTTGCAGTGGTAAAGAATAATTTTCTTTCAATGAGGTTGATTTTATCAGCAAAGTTTTTCTCAGTTTTCAGACCTAAGGTTGCCAAAGCTCCTTCAGGGGAGGCCAGGTTTCTCCGAATAAGCAAAGGATGTGTTCGAAGGTAGTTGTAAAAGCTGAATACCACTGGGTTGCACGATTTGATAATAACTACAGAAATCAAACAGATATAATCATAAGTTATTATGTTAATGTGTATTTACTTTGCAAAAAGATCAAATACATCAGCATTCCCACAGAATAAAAGACATGTAAATACTAAACTAGGATAGGTTAATATGGTACATTCATATAATCATTTAAACTATATAGCTGGGAAAAAAAAAAATAATTTCCCTGCATGCTGTGAAGCAATGTCAAGAACACACTGGGTAAAAGAAGGTACAGACAATATAGTCACTGTGGAGAGAGGGGACAGATACAAACACATGCATTTTGCTTGCACTGTTTAAACGGAAGGAAAACCCACAAAACAAGTCTCTAAAAAAGAAGTCAACAAGAAAAGACATCACCTTTTTCAAAGACTACTCTGGCCTTATATATGTTATTTCACGCCAAAAGTTTACATAACTTTAAAAAATTTAAATATAAAAGCAATTCACAAAAATCAAGATCAAGCAGTCTGTGTGTGAAGCTGGTAGTAAAACCAGACAAAAGTGAACTGTGAAAAGTAACACAAGAAATGTGATTGCACATCAGTGATGAGATAGACCATAAAAATAACTAAGAAATTAAAGAAAAAAGTTTAACCTGTTCTTTGTCAGCATGGTGTTAGGAAACATATCTGTACTTACTGTGAATTGTTCTTGTATATAAATAGCAATAACTGTACTAATGACATGCAAATCCAAGGTGCTCACTATAAGACACAAATGTGAAGTGTAATAAAAATCTTCTAATGTATATCTGAATTCAAATTTTCAGGGTGAGGGCCGGGGATTTAGCTTAGTGGTTGCAGTGCCTGCCTTGCAAGCACAAGGTCCTGGGCTTAATCCCCAATAACCACATACAGCCCTAGACATGGTGACTCACACCCACCCAATCAGTACCACAAACCAGTGCTGGGCGTGGTAACCCTAGCACTCCTGTATTCCGAGCACTCAGGAGGCAGAGGCAGAGGCAGGAGGATTGCTGAGTTCAAGATCAGCCGGAACTACAAAGCAAGACCCTGTCTCAAAAAATTTCAAGGTGAGCTCCTAAATTCTTAGGGGGAAAAAAAAATTCTGGCTACATTCATTGAAGGAGCCAAGAAATGACAACCAAATCAGAAGAGGTGAGGATTCTGGTGTCCAGGCCATAAAATATAAACATTCCTCACAGAAGGAATCATACTTCTTAGAGGAACGCGCATTTCCATCTAGGGCAGGAGATATGTCAGATGAGTCTGAAACATTTTGCCATCCAGAAAGCAATGAAATGGGGGTGGGGGTGGGGTGGGGGACTGTTTCCTCACCAAAAGGGTCTAGGAACTTGAAGGGGAAATGCAAATGACTAAAATAAAAAGCTTATCTAAACCCATAAATACAAAATAACCTTTTTAAGGAAAGATAACTGGAGTTGGGTTTGGTGGTAGAGCCCTGTAATGGAAGCTGAGACAGGAAGCTGAGATTCTGTTTCAAAAATTTTAAAAAGGATACTCATTACCTTTGTAGGATACTAGGGTTTCAACCCATTACCTTAATAGTAGGTTGGTTTTAAGTTGGTCATTACTGAAGCTGGTTGACAGAGTCACAGACTTATATATTCTTTCTTTTTTTTTTTTTTTTTTTAGGTTTTTTGGAGACAGGGTCTCGCTTTGTGGTTCAGGCTGGCCCTGAGCTCAGCCTCAAACTCACATCACAATCCTCCTGCCTCTGCCTCCCGAGTGCTGGGATTACAGGCGTGAGCCACCACGCCCGGCACTGTGGTATGTGGTACTGGTTGCTGCTGGGTGTGGGTCTCCACA